>PVJI01015331.1:0-41434 GCA_004026765.1 Micronycteris hirsuta | reverse complement strand
AGAGGCTGCAAATAACTGTAATTAAACAAAAAAATTAATAAAAAAAAAGAAAAAAAAATGTTGGGAAATCTGGACAGCTACATGCAAAAAAAAAAAAAAGGAACTTGAACACCAACTTACACTATACACAAAAATAAATTCAAGGTGGATAAAAGACTTAAATATAAGTCATGACACCATAAAAGTCCTAGAGAAAAATATCAGTAGGAAAATCTCAGAGATCCCATGCAGCAACATCTTCAATGATATATCCCCTAGAGCTAGGGACATAAAGGAAAGAATAAACAAATGGGACCTTATAAAAATAAAGAGCTTCTGTGGGGCTAAAGAAAACAGTGTTAAAATAAAAAGAGAACCAACCATATGGGAAAATATATTTGCCAATGATACCTCAAACAAGGGTCTGATCTACAAAATATATAAAGAACGCATACGACTCCACTCCAGGAAGACAAAAAACCCAGTTAAAAAATGGGCAAAAAGATGTGAACAGACACTTCTCGAAGGAGGACATACAGAGGGCCTGGAGACATATGAAAAGATGCTCAACATCATTAGCCATCAGAGAGATGCAAATTAAAACCATAATGAGATGCCACCTCACACCATTGAGAATGGCCATCATCAACAAAGCAACAGATAACTGTTAGAGGGGATGCAGAGAAAAGGGAACCCTACTGCAGTCTTGGTGGGAATGCAGACTAGTGCATCCACTGTGGAAAACAGTGTGGAATTTCCTCATAAAAGTAAAAATGGAATGCCTTTTGACCCAGCATTTCCACTACTGGGATTATACCCTAAGAGCCCTGAAATACCAATTCAAAGGAACCTATGTACTCCAATGTTCATAGCAGCACAATTCACAATAGCCAAGTGCTGGAAACAACCTAAGTGCCCATCTACAAATGAGTGGATCAAGAAACTATGGTACATTTACACAATGGAATTCTACGCAGCAGAGAGGAAGAAGGAACTTATACCTTTTGCAACAGCATGAATGGAACTGGAGAGCATTATGCTAAGTCAAGTAGGCCAGGTGGTGAGGGACAAATACCATATGATCTCATCTTTAACTGGAACATAATCAACAAAGGAAAAAAGCAAGCAAAACATAACCAGAGACATTGAAATTAACAATAGTCTGACAGTGGCCAGAGGGGAGAGGGGAGGGGACAAGGGGGAGAAGGGTTTTCAGGAACCACTATAGAGGACACATGGACAGAACCAAGGGGGAGGAGGGAGGCAGGGAATGGGGGTGGGGTTGGACAGGGTACGGGAAGGGGAGGGAGAGGATGCAGACAACTGTAATTGAAAAACAATAAAGTAATTATTAAAAAAAAGTCAGGAACTTAGGTAACTAGAGAGAAATATCAGGTGCATTTCATAAGTCTTCCTTCTAGAGCAGTGCTTCACAATTTTAACATCTATCCCCCAAACAATTAGCTTTGGAAAGAAGGAATTAGGAATTTCTACTTTACATCCAGAGTCATTTTCAGAGAAAATTCTTAGCTCGGCAGCTGTCATACAAAATTTCTACTATAAACACTAAGGCAAAAATGAGCATGAAACATGCAATTAGACAAGAACACAGAGCAGGAATTGGTACCTCCCTAAAATTGAGAGCTTCTTGACTTAGTTAACTACAGTCACTCTCCTATGTAATCGTACTAATCCTTTTTTTTTTTAATTTGTTTCCTTTAAGATATTTTCTAAATGCTAATTTTAAAAAAAAAGATATTTTCTAAATGGCTAATTTAAAAAAAATCTCTAACAGTACAAAGCAATGTACAATGAAAAGTCAGTCAGTTTTCTCAGGTTCCCAATACATAAACCACCACAGTTAAGTCTATCACTTTTGCAAAGATTGAAGTTTCTAGCTTTGTGTTTGGTGCAACAAGCCAATGCCATTTGGAGAGTTTACATAATCATATTATTATAAAAAGACTTTCCAGGAAATAAGTTGTATATTCGCCATTTGAAATGGAAACTTAAGTAGATCAAATTAACATAATACCATCTTACCCTTGTGTCACAGGACCTTAAATTTTACAAAGTACTTTTGTACACATTATCTCATTTGATCTCATATTGATTTTGTTAACTTCTGCAGGTCGTTTATTTTCCCCTAATTAAGAAATTTCTGAGTTTCGGAGAGGTTATGATTTGCCCCATAATCATGTCTCTTGCCAAAATAAAAGGCCTTCTGAGGTAAAATTGAATTATAGTCAAATGTTTATGTTCAACACTTCTTTTAGGAGCTTTCTTGCCCCTGCCTGCAAAATTCTACTAGAGTAGGATATCCTGCCCCTTTTCACCAATGAAAACATTGTGTAGGTTTCCCCAAACCCAGCTCAGGTAATCGTGGCAATATTTTGCAGTTAATTAGAATTTTCCAGGCTACCATGCAGCTTCATGTCCAATCAAGTGTCAATTCACTGAACAAATATTTCATACTACTTGGTGCCAGGCACTATTCTAGACACTGTGAACACATTGGTACACAAGACTGGTAAGGTCCCTACTCTACCGAGCTTACATTACATCAGAGGAAGAGTCAAAGAAGAAAACGAATGAATACAAATTTCAGATGATGATGAGTGCTATGAAGACAAAAAAAAGATTGATGGGTGATATGACAGAGAATGACTGGTGCAGGTTGCTAACCACTTTAGATTAGAGGAATCAAGAAGACTCTCTGAGATTACTTTTGACCTCAGAATTGAATTCTAGTCCTGGACTAGTGCTATTTGCCAGTTATGTGAACTTCAGGCAAGGTAGTTAACTTCTTTAGGTATTAGTTTATTCCTCTGTAAGGCATGGGTTATACATAGTAGTCTAATAATGATATTCACCCCATGGTATCATTTTGAGGATGGAAATGAGATAATGTAGGCAGAGAATTACTCACAACATTTATTGCATAAGTATGTACCCAACACAAATTAGTGTGTGGTTATCCATGATTTCACTTTCTCTTTGTTAATGGCCCATTAAATTAAACAGAGTTGGGATTATTGTGTCTATTTTTTTAGTCAAGGAAAGTGAGATTTAGAGAGGTGAAATGATATTGGGTCACTCAATATATTGACAGCTTGCCCAACCTATCTGTTTGTAACTAGAGTGTTCAACTAGCAATGCTGTGTTTGACAGGCTGAAGACTAGGGAGATTTGGGGACAGGCAACCATTTTATGCTGTTCAAATCAGAATAGGGCTTGTTGTCCCATTCTCAGACTTCTAAAGGGATAAGAAGCAATTATTTTAATGGTCTCTAGAAATAAATCATCCTTACAGGGGACCAGTAATACTAAATAAAGTAGGTATAAAGCAAATTCAGTAGGTTAGCTGACAGCATGCAATATCACTTGTTCCTAAATAATAAGCAGTGCTCCTTCATTAAATTGAATATAGTCCTGTAAAATCATAGCCTAAATATTGCTTAGCCCAGTCCATTTTAATCTAATAGAGTTAGGAAAAAATTCACATATGTTCATATCATTGAATTTTTATATTAAACAGCTTCTGATATACAGAATCTATAACACTTGTATTATTATAAACTGATAGGATGTGATGGTGCATAATAAAGTTAAACCAACATTCACAGGAACAATTCACAACCCTAGGGAAAAAAAAGCAAACCTCTTAGTGAAATAATCTCCTATGCCCACCAGGGAGCCACTGACAATATTCCTATCAGGACCCCCAGAATCTGGCTAGAATCCCCTTCAGGGCTGAATCTGTGGTCTACTTTCATCCAGGTCTTTAGCAAAATGAACAGGAGGAGGTCTGACTCCTTGCTCCAGTTAAGGTCAGGAGTCAATGGGGTGGTGGCTTTAAATTACACTGTGTACAGCAAACATAGTCTCCTTTTATTGTTCCACTTAATAGCTAGCATACAGTGTCAACTATGTGCCAGCCTTCATTTGGGGCATTTAATATGAATTAACAAGGTTAAATATCACAACACTTCTACAAATAATGTATTAGTTTACTAGGGCTGACATAACAAAACACCACAGGGTAGGTGGCTTAAACAACACAAATTAATTTTCTAGAAGTTTTGGAGACTGAAAGTCCAAGTTCAAGGTACTGACAGGGTTGGTTTCCTCTGAAACCTTTTTCCTAGCCTTGCTGAATCTTCACATGATTTCTCCTCTGTATATGATCCCATGGTGTTTCTTCCTCTTCTTATGAGGATAACAGTCACATTGGATTTAGGGTCCCACCATAATGGCTTTATTTTAACTTAATCACTACTTTAAAGATCTCATCTCCAAATAAATTCACATTCTGAGGTACTGGGGGTTAGAACTTCTACATATGAATTGAGGAGGCACAACTCAGCCCATAACATATTATTATTATTATGTTTGCTTTAAAAATGAGGACACTGAGGCACCAGGGAATTATGTATCTTATCCCAGGCTATACACTAATAAGTGGCAGAGCTCAGAATTGAACTCAAGCTTAGTTTATTTCAAAGATTTTATTTAGTTTTAGAGACAGGGGAAGGGAAGAAGAAAGGAAAACAGAGAGACATCAATGTATGATTGCCTCTCCCATGCCCCCTACCGAGGACCTGGCCTGCAACCCAGGCATGTGCCCTGAGTGGGAATCGAACCAGTGACCGTTTGGTTCACAGGCCAGTGCTCAATTCACTGAGTCACACCAGCCAGGGCAGTTTTTGTTTTAAATTCAATTGTTGATAGTTGTGAGTTTATTGCCATTTTAATGTTTAAAGTTTTGATCTTCTTTTTCTTAAGTAAGCTCCTTTAACATTTCATATGATAAGGGCTTGGTGATTATGGACAACTTTAGCTTTATCTTGTCTGGAAAGCATTTTAGCTGCCCCTCAATGCTAAATAATAGCTTTGCTGGATAGAGTCATCTAGGTTGTAAGTCCTTGCATTTCATCACTTTGAATACTTCTTGCCAGTCCCTTCTAGCCTGCAAAGTTTCTTTCGAGAAATCAGCTGACATCTTATGGGAACTCCTTTATAGGTAACTATCTGCTTTTTTCTTGCTTCTTTTAAGATTACCTCTTTATCTTTAACTTTTGGCATTTTAATTGTGATGTGTCTTGATGTGATCCTTTTTGTGTCCACCTTATCTGGGACTCTGTTCTTCCTGGACTTGTATGTCTAGTTCATTCACCACATTAGGGAAGTTTTCTTTCATTATTTTTTCAAGTAAGTTTTGATTTTCTTGCTCTTTCTCTTCTCCTTCCAGCACCCCTAAGATTCAAATGTTTGTACGTTTGAAGTTGTCACAGAGGCTCCTTAGCCTTTCCTTTTTATAAAATTATTTTTTCTTCTTGCTGTTCTGATTGAATGTTTATTTCTTCCTTATGTTCCAAATCATCGATTTGATTTTTTGCTTCATTCACTCCACTGTTGGTTCTCTGTAAATTTTTCCTTATTTCACTTAGTATGACCTTCATTCCCGCCCGGGTCTTTTTTTATGCTATTGAAGTACCCAGTGAGTTCCTCTAGCACCCTATTAACCAGTGTTTTAAACTTTACTTCTGATAGATTGCTTATCTCCATTTTGCTTAGTTCTTTTTCTGGAGTTTTGTACTTTTCTTTCACATAAGCAAACAAGCAGAATAGAAACAGAGTCATAGATATGGAGATCATTTGGAAGGTTATCAGTTGGGAGGGGGAAGGGAGAAAGAGGGGAAAGATGCAGGGATTAAGTACAAATTGATAGGTACAGAATAGACAAGGGAATGTTAAGAACAGTATAGGAACTGAAGTAGCAAAAGAAGTTATATGCATGACCCAAGGTCATGAACTAAGGGGGGGGGATTGCTGGAGGGAATAGAGATACTGAATGGAGGGAGTGAAAGGGGGAAAATTAGGAAAACTGTAATAACATAATCAATACATGAATATTTAAGAAAATAAGAATTGAACTCAAGCAATTTTGCTCCTGAGCTAACATGTTTTTACTCACTATCCCAGCACACCTTGTATGCCAGGAAGGTGGAATTCCCTGCCCTCTTCCAGGAATACCCCTTAGGAGTCTGGTTTCTGTGCACAGTTTCTCATGCTATGTAGGATGGAATCAAACTTATGACAGTATTACTAACTGAATTTTATTGTCATTTTGAATTTTGGAGATGAGGAAGATAGGATAGCATTTTTTACACAAATAACTGTTTGTACTGAGTGAACATTCCCTGGAGAAGGATATCTCTGAGGGATAGTCCCTCTTTCTTGTATCATAATGACTCCATCTGGAATGCAACAAATTCTGTGAAGAATAGAACCAGGGAATCTTGGCTTCTCTCTCAGGTCTCCTAAAAACCTCATAGTGACTGTATATGTCTGCATCATTCTCACTTTTTGTTCTCAGTGAGAAAGAAGAAGGATCAGGGGAGGACAATCTTTATCAGAACAGACAGTGAAAGTTACCTGAACCCCCTGAAAACTGCTTTAGAGACAACATAATGGAGATCCATCTCACTTCTGAATAGGTCATAACCTGTCTGCTTGTTCTGAGCTGATTGTTAATAACTATGCCTGCCTTAATTCTTTCTGAAAAACTGCTGCTGCTGTGTATGTGTGTGTGTGTGTGTTTAAATTGAGATACAATTAACAGTAACATTATATTAGTTTCAGGGGGACAACCGATAATGATTTGATATTTGTATATATTGTGAAATGATCACCACAATAAGTCTAGGTAACAGTCATCACCACACATAGGTACAGAATTTTTTTTCTTGTGATGAGAACTTTTAAAATATATTTCAGCAACTTTCAATTATATAATATAGTATTACTGGGTTGGCCAAAAATTTTGGTTTTGCTTTTTTTTTTTCTGTAAGACTGCTCTAGTAGCACTTAGTTGTCTTTAATGTCATTTGAAACAATTTTGTTAGATTGTATTGTGACAGCTGTCATATAAGCATGCATTAAAAATAACTAACCAAAACTGGTGAATTTTTGTGTTTTGTGTAGTCATTTTAATATTGGAATGGAAAAAATAAGCAATGTATTCATCATATTATGCTTTATTATTTCAAGAAAGGTAAAAATGCAACTGATACGCAAAAAAGATTGGTGCAGTGTATGGAGAAAGTGCTATGACTTATCAAACACATCAAAAATGGTTTGCAAAGTTTTGTGCTGGGGATTTCTCACTGGACAATGCTCCATGGTCAAGTAGACCAGTTGAAGTTGATAGTGATCAAATCGAGACATTAACTGAGAACAATCAATATCATACCATGCAGGAGATAGCTGACATACTCAAAATATCCAAATCAATAAAGTTATTGGTGAAAATGAAAAATATGTCTTTTATTTTAAGGAAAAAAAACATATGGACTTTTTGGCCAATGCAATACTAACTGTAGTCACCATGCCATATATTACATCCCCAGGACTTATTTATATTAAAATTGTAAGTTTGTACATTTTGACTACCTTCACACATTTCACTCATTCCTGCCTCCCCCCACCACATCTCTGGAAACCACCAATCAGTTCTCTCTGTTTATGAGTTTAAGATATATACTATAATACCCTCAAGGTCAGTCACATTGTCACAAATGGCAGGATTTCCTTTGTTCTTATATCTGAAAGGTATATATATTATCTCCATTCATCTACCAATGGAAACTTAGGTTGTCTCCACATTTTGACTATTGTAAATAATGGTGCAATGAACATAGAAGTACAGATCTCTGAATAACTACTTTAAACAGAATCTTTTCTTTTTCAAAGTAGAAGCAGGATATTAAAGAGAATATAGTTCTCAGGATGAAATTTCTGTATGTCATAACTGTAGGAGGCCTGGTTTATACAGGTATTCTTGCACCGATGAGGTGGTTTTGAGAAATGTTTGTAGGTGACTTCCAAGGGCCACATACTTACAGGTTTGTGAGATAAATCCATGATCATTAGTGCTTTGAAATGATAAAATTCTTTTAAATTTCTACATGTTATACCTGAAAAAAATTTTAATGGCCATGTTTCTAAACGTTCACTTTTTGGGACAAAGAAGTCAAGAAATTAAGGAATTACGATTAGTAAAATCTACCTATTGGTTAACCTCAGAACTGGCTTTTTCTGGGTTGTGCTTCTACCTTTGCATTTGATGAAATATGACTTTGCCAATGTATTTTTTAATTTTCAAGGTGAAAGACTATTAAAAATAAATTAGCATAATTCCTTCATTAGACATTGAAGAACCATTTAATAAGCTCCCAGGGTATACTGATGGTTTTTTGTGTTCACTGCTGTTTCTCCAGCATCTAGCACAGTGTTTGGCCTATGATAAGTATTCAATTACTAGTTTCAAATAGGGAAATGATAGGGACTCTTATGGCTGAAAAAGACCTTAAAAAAAGGCCCCATAATTAATTTCCTCAACTTTTTAAATGCCATATTAAATCCTCTACAAAATACATATTTATTCTGTTGCTGAACATTATCAAAGAAGGAAATTTCACAACCTCTGCAGGAAAATATTCCAAATGTTAATGACCTTCACTGATCAGAAATCTCTAATAGGTTATCTATTCCCAAATTGATTGCTTCTATGAAAGCCAATGTTCAGTTACCTCTCTGTCATCTCTTTCTCTAGCTTGAATAATCTTTACCATTTTGACTTTTTAGTCTTCTTTATTCTCCTTTAGGATCTCTGAATTGTTCTTGTCCTTCTTAAGTACTAAAATCACTTTGAATATACAGAGTTAAAATATTAAATTACAAAAATGTAAATGGGTTTTAGATAAATCTATTTCAAATACAAATATACACATAAAAGATAAGAATACACTTTTTCTCTTTATTATGACAGTACTTTGGAATAGCAAGCTGGGTTTGGCAAATAGGGGAGGGGAAGAGGAGATATTTTTAAAGATGTTTTCCTTCATTTCCCACTGAATTTTTTCAGTCTCCCTTACAGACTATGCTTGACAATTCTCTAGGAGACTGCTATGTCAAATGCATTGTTGTGCCTGTTAGCTGAACTGGAAATTGTCAGCTCTCTCTCTTGGGAGTACTACTGGCTAGGAACACTGAAGAAAAATCAAGAAAATAATTTCTAATTACTGCAGTACTGAAGCTGACCAGAAACATCACAAATCCAACCTTATTTTTCACTAGAGTGACATACCCTCAAAGTTCGGGCTGCTTTTTTGATTAGCAACAGTAGTTGATTTTTAAGACAATGCTATTGTTTCTGGAACAGGATTGTAGATTGTGGGTAAATTGGAAGACATGATTAAAAATTTCATACCTTAATAATAAAATCTCATGGGGTTTTATTAATTTATACAGCTTGAATGCTTTAGAAAATTGTATTTTTATGTTTTTGTAGCTTTAGTTTCTATGCCTCAACCCCTTCCTATGGAGGAAATATTGCGTAAAACATAGCTTGCTTGCTAATGCACACACTGAGATGGCAGAGTGGACACATGGCCTTTCAGGACTGGCTAGTTTCTTAGCATCTCGGTTCCCTATTTCCAAAAAAATAACAAAGTGAAAATAAAAATAACTGTAATCCCATGAAGCCGCAAAAATATTAAGAAATTGGTTTTCAACTTTTGGGGGGTCAAAATTATATATGCACAAAGATTAAGTCAAATAATATAATTCTATTATAGTAAAATAATAGTTCTATAATATAATATGATTCTATAATAATAGGAAAAACCTTACCTTCTCCATATTCTACATCTTGCTCACTGAAAATAACTTACATCTACTTTTAGTGGTTCTTTTGATATTTAATACAATGATTCTAAACCAGTGTTGACCAGTAGAAATATAATGAGAACCACATATATGAATTGTAAATGTAGTATTAGCAACATTTAAAATGTAAAATCATGGTTAAAATGTTATATTTATTCTGATACAGTCAAAATATCATTTCGAGATATACTCAGTATAAAAATAAATGAGATGTTTTAATTTTTTACATACTAAGCTTTTGAAACCTAGTGTGTAATTAACATTTACAGCACATCTCAATTTGGACATTAAATTTTCATTAGAAATATTTGACCTGCATTTAGATTTCCTATAGTTTCAAAAAGGAAATTCACATACCCAAGTTGTTCTAGAGGCACTTAAAAGCTCTCCAATAGCTGAACTGAGTGTAATATTGTTAAATTTTAATTTGTTAAAATTATATCAATTTAAAATTCAGTTCCTCAGTTTAACTAACCACACTTTAAGGGTTCCATACCCATATGTGCATAATGCCTATTGTATTGCACAATGAAAGTCTAAATAATATGATTATATTGTTTCTTTGTTAGTGTTTAGTCTTTTACATAATCCACTAACATGCCATTACTGAAAGTAGGATTTAACTCTTTTATCATCCCCAACTTCATGCAAACATATAAGCACATTCTTCCTATCTTTCCATCCTTCCCTAATAATTATATCATTTGACTAAATCATCATTTATAGTTAATAGTTGTTCTTTTCCTCTAAGATTTCTATGTATGTATTCTTTCCCATGTAAAAATCTCCTTTAATATATTAAATAGATGTATATTTAATACATATCAAATATTCTATCAATTTCATTTACTTTTTTAAATTTTTAATTATCTTATTGTTGTTCAATTACAGTTGTCTGCATCCTCTTCCCTCCCCTTCCCCCACTCCCTCCAATCCAACCTACCTCCCCTTCTTCCACCCTCCACCTTGGTTCTGTCCATGTGTCCTCTATAGTGGTTCCTGAAAACTCTTCTCCCCATAGCCCCCTCTCCCCTCCCCTCTGGCTATTGTTAGATTGTTCTTAATTTCAATATCTCTGGTTATGTTTCTTTTGCTTTTTGCTTTTGTTGATTATGTTCCAGTTAAAGGTGAGATCATATGGTACTTGTCTCTCACTGCTTGGCTTATTTCACTTAGCATAATGCTCTCCAGCTCCATCCATGCTGTTGCAAAGGGTATAAGCTCCTTCTTTCTCTCTGCTGCATAGAATTCCATTGTGTAAATGTACCACAGTTTCTTGATCCATTCATTTGCTGATGAGCAATTAAGTTGCTTCCAGCACTTGGCTATTGTAAATTGTGCTGCTATGAACATCGGAGTGCATACGTTCTTTTGGATTGGTGTTTTCGGGCTCTTAGGATATAATCCCAGTAGTGGAATAGCTGGGTCAAAAGACAGTTCCATTTTTAGCTGTCTGAAGAAATTCCATGCTGTTTTCTAAAGGAAATTCAGGCATCCACCTTGGGAATTGTAGCTCTAATGTTTTCACATCTAAGGGAGCAAAGACTCTTGTGGAACATAGGCCTGCAAGCAGGACCCATGTGTGTGACAGAGTAATTTCCTATGGGTAAATCAGGATGGCATATTTCTTAAATTTAAAACTTGCTCTTGCTAAAACCTCTCTCTCCCTGAATCAAAAGGACTTATGCTAATGCATGCCTAGCTTCCTCAGACCTGAGTTCAGCCCAAGCCTATTGTCTTTCTATTTGCATATCTATCCTCTTGATTCGCTATCTTGGGCGTCTACCACCTAAAGTAAATCTATAATCCATGCATAGTTAATGAAGACCATTCAGATGTAAAGTGCCCGAGAAACAGCAACAAAAAGCCAGTCGACACGTGGTTCAGGCTCTCTCCAAGATGATAATGGAGGGAACACGGGTTCTCGGAATTTCTAGTCCAGTATATTATGTGTAAAATTATTTACATGCAGCCATGGCAATACGAATTTTGCTGGACAGAATTTGCTAGAGTTTTCCACAGTGGCTGCACCACTCTGAATTCCCACCAACAGTGCACTAGGGTTCCTTTTTCTCTGCATCCTCTCCAACAGTTATCTATTGCTTTGTTTATGATGGCCATTCTGACTGGTGTGAGGTGGTATTGTAACAGGGTGCAACCAAGGGGGGGGGAATGAGGATTTGTAATGGAGTCCAGAACTCAAGGTGTCCAGGAAATAGTAGAAATATATGTAAGATGTCCTCACCCCCACAAGTCTGAACTGGCGGGGGATGGGACTCCTGGATCAGGGCCATTCAGAGCTGTTTTGCATACTAGCAGCTTTGCAGATAACCTCTGGCATGGTCATTTAGCATATCTATAGCCTTTACCTGGTTTCATAGATATGTTAAATAGCTGCAAAGCTGCTTTGAGCCAGGGGGATGGAAGTTACTTCCACCCAAGAGGTAACTGGGAAGCAACTCCCCCTGGACACAGCACCTGCGTGAAAACTTGGAGATGATTGGCTCTGTGCCATCGGGCCACACCTGCCCACAGTTAACATGGCATCCCAATACAGCTGGAAGAGTGTGAAGTGCTGGCAGGTGTAGTTGATTGAAGGAGAAGTCAGAAATGGGGCTGCAGAGGAAGATTGGCACGGGTATTTAAACCCAGGAACAGCAGCCATAGCTCTCTCTTGCTCTCTGGACCACAAAGGGTAGGAGTAGGGACCCCTTGGCCTGAGAAACTCTCTCTGGACCACGAGGCTTTGGAGGAGTGGGGACCCCTCGGCCTGAGAGACAGAGACAGGACCACGTGGCTTTGGGTGGCTTCTTTTGCCATGCGACCTAGGAAGCAGGAGAGACTTTGCCTGGAAGAAAAGGTGTGAAAGGACGCTTGCTGTGGGCCATGAGAAGGGGACACATAGTTTTGGATTAATTGGAGATCGCGGTGGTGACACAGTGGATGGTGTTGGAACCGAGGGGCTGCCTGAATCACGGACTTCTTCTTCTTTTCCTGAGATATGGTACCCTGGACTGGGAAAAGGGGAGAAGGAAGGACTGTGTACATTTGTGGGTATTCTAGAGAACGGGTATTCCAAAGAACTCTAGTATCTTAAAGGAGACCTTAAGTCATTACTCCAAACCTGTATAACTTGTAAATAAATAATTCAATTCCTTTTCACCAGTCGCTGGCATTGAGAGACGTCTTTCCATTGGCAGTGGGCATAACAAACCCGGTGTGGGGTTGGGGTATCGTTGGGTGTCCCTGCCTTGCTCTGTAAAAGTAACTCATTGTGGTTTTAATTTGCATCTCTCTGATGGCTAGTGATGCTTAGCATCTTTTAATATATCTCTGGGCCCTCTGTATGTCCTCCTTAGAGAAGTGTCTGTTTAAGTCTTTTGCCCATTTTTTAATTTGTCTTCCTGGAGTGTAGTCGTATGAGTTATTTCTATATTTTGCAGATCAAACCCTTGTCTGAGGTATCATTTGCAAATATGTTTTCCCATATGGTTCATTCTTTTTTCATTTTAATACTGTTTTGTTTAGCCCTGCAGAAGCTCTTTATTTTGATGAGGTCCCATTTGTTTATTTTTTCCTTTATGTCCCTTGATCTTGGGGGCATATCAGTGAATCTGCTGCTGTGTGGAACGTCTGAGATTTTCCTACCAATGTTTCCCTCTAGGACTTTTATGGTGTCACGACTTACATTTAAGTCTTTTATCCACCTTGAATTTATATTTGTGTATGGTGTAAGTTGGTGCTCAAATTTCATTTTTTGCATGTAGCTGTCCAGATTTCCCAACACCATTTTTTGAAGAGGCTTTTTTTACTCCATTTTATGCTTCTTCTCCCTTTGTTGAAGATTAATTGCCCATAGAGCCTTGGGCTCTGTATTCTGTTCCATTGGTCTATCTGTCTGTTTTTATGCCAGTACCAGGCTGTTTTGATTATCAGCTGCCTTGTAATACAGTTTGATATCAGGTACTGTGATCCTTCCTACTTTGCTCTTCTTTCTCAAAATTGCAGCTGATATTTGGGGTTGTTTATGGTTCCGTAAAATATTTGAAGTGTTTTTTCTATATCTGTGAAATACACCATTGGTACTTTGATTGGGATTGCATTGAATCTATAAATTGCTTTGGGTAGTATGGACATTTTGATGATGTTGATTATTCCGATCGATGAGAATGGTATATGTTTCCATCTTCCATGATTTCTTTCTTCAGTGTTGTGTAGTTTTCTGAGTACAGGTCTTTTAACTCCGTGTTAGGTTTATTCCTGGGTATTTATTTTTCTTGTTGCTATGTCAAATGGGATTTTTTTCCCCTGATTTCTGTTTCTGATGTTTCATTGTCGGTATACAAAAATGCCTTTGATTTCTGGATATTGACTTTGTATCCCGCTGCTTTGCTAAATTCATTTACTAGGTCAAGTAGTTTTTTGGCAGAGTCTATGGAATTTTCTATGTACACTCTCATGTCATCTGGAAACAATGAGAGCTTTGTTTCCTCCTTTCCAATTTGGATGCTTTTAATTTCCTCTTCTTGTCTGATTCCAGTGGCTAAAACTTCCAGCACTATGTTGAATAGAAGTGATGATAGTGTACAACCTTGTCTTGTTCCTAATCTTACTGGGAAAGATTTTAGTTTTTGCCCATTGAGTATGATGTTGGCTGTAGAGCTCCCATTTATGGCCTTTATTATGTTGAGGATTTCTCACTCCACTCCTACTTTGCTGAGTGTTTTTATCATAAATGGGTGCTGTACCTTATCGAATACTTTTTCTGCATCTATTTATATGATCATGTGATTTTTGTCTTTCCTTTTGCTTATGTGATGTATTTCATTTATGGATTTGCGAATATTGTACCATCCTTGCATTCCTGGGATTGCAATCCTTGAATCCCACTTGATCATGGTATATGATCTTTTTTTTTTTAAGATTTTATTTATTTATTTTTAGAGAGAGGAGAACAGAGGGAGACAGAGAGGGAGAGAAACAGCAATGTATGGTTGCCTCTCACATGGCCCTCACAGGGGACCTGGCCCGCAACCCAGGCATGTGCGCTGACCGGGAATCGAACCAGGACCGTCTGGTTCCCAGCCCGCGCTCAATCCACTGAGCCACACCAGCCAGGCCGGTATATGATCTTTTTAAGGTATTGCTGGATGCTGTTTGCCAATATTTTGTTGAGGATTTTAGCATCTATGTTCATCAGCGATATTGGCCTGAAATTTTCTTTCTTTGTTGTGTCTTTACCTGGTTTGGGAATTAGGATGATGCTGGCTTCATAAAAAGAGTTTGGGAGTCTTCCATCATTTTGGATTTTTGGAATAGTCTGTGAAGGAGAGGTGTTAGTTCTTCCTTGAATTCTTTGTAGAATTCTCCTGTGAAACCATTTGGTCCAGGGCTTTTGTGTGCCGGGAGTTTTTTGATTACTGCTTCAGTTTCATCTGCTGTTATTTGTCGGTTCAGGCTTTTTGCTTCTTCTTTATTGAGTTTTGGAAGATTATATTTTTCTAGAAATTTTTCCATTTCACCTAGGTTTTCATATTTCTTGGCATACAGTTCTTCATAGTAGTGTCTTACAATCCTTTGTATTTCTGTGGCATCAGTTGTAATCTCTCCTCTTTCATTTCTGATTGTGTGTATTTGGGTCCTCTCTCTTTTTTTCTTGATGAGCCTGCTTAAAGGCTTGTCAATTTTGTTTATCTTTTCAAAGAACCAGCTCCTGGATTCATGGATCCTTAGAATTGTGCTTTTAGTCTCTAGGTCATTTAATTCTGCTCTGATCTTGGTTATTTCCTTCCTTCGACTTGCTCTGGGCTGTCTTTGTTGTTGTTCCTCAAGTTCTTGTAGTTGTAGGGTTAGGTTGTTTGTTTGAAATGTTTCTATATTTTTTTTTTAGGTAGGCCTGTATCCCTATGAACTTCCCTCTCAGGACTGCTTTTTATGTCCCATAAGTTTTGGGTTGTTGTAAGTTCATTTTTATTTGTTTTGAGAAAATTTTTGATTTCTTCCCTCATCTCATTCTTGACCCATTTGTTGTTTAATAGCATGCTATTCAATCTTCATGACTTTGAGTGTTTGGGTTTTTTTTCAGTGGGGTTGTTTTCTAGTTTCAGTCCCTTATGGTTGGAGAAAATACTTAATATGAGTTCACTTTTCTTGAATTTGCTGAGGCTTGTTTTGTGTCCTATCATATTGTCTATATTTGAAAATGTTCCACGTCCATTTGAAGAGAATGCGTATTTAGCTTCTTTGAGGTGAAAGACTCTATATATATATCAGTTAAGTCCATTTCATCGAGGGCATTGTTCAGTGCCACAATATCTTTGTTGATATATTTTGTGGAAGATCTATCCACTTTTGACAGTGGGGTGTTAAAATCCCCTACTGTAATTGTGTTGCTGTCAATATCTTTCTTGAAGTCCTCCAAGATTTTCTTTATTTATTTGGTTGCTCCTATGTTGGGTGCATATATATTTACAATGTTTATGTCTTCTTGTTGGATTCTTCCCTTGAGTATTATGAAATGTCCTTTTGGGTCTCTCTTTATGGCCTTTTTTTGACGTCTATTTTGTGTGGAATCAGTATTCCTACCCTAGCTCTTTTTCCTGTCCATTTGCTTGGAAACCTTGTTTTTAGCCCTTCACTTTCAGTCTATGTAAGTCATTGTCCTGAGGTGGGTCTCTTGTAGGCAGCAAATGTGTGGATCATGCTTTCTTATCCATTCAGCTATTCTATGTCTTTTGATTGGAACATTTAATCCATTTACATTTAAGGTTATTATTGATAGGTACTTATTCTTTGCCATTTTTTGTACCTGTGTTCATCTCTCTCTCTCTCTCTTCTTTCTTTTCCTTAAAGAAAACCCTTTAGCATCTTTTGCACAGCTGGTTTGGTGGAGGTATATTCTTTTAGACTTCTTTTGTCTGGGAAGCTCCTTATTTGGCCTTCTTTCTTGATCGAGAGCCTTGCTCGGTACAGTAGCCTTGGTTGCAGGCCTCAGGTTCTCATTACGTGTAATATTTCTTGCCATTCTCTTCTGCCTTGGAGTGTTCCCATTGAGAAGTCAGTTGTTAACCTTATTGGGGCTCCCTTGTATGTTACTTTCTATTTCTCCCTTGCTGCCTTTAAGATTCTCTCTTTGTGTTGGAATTTTGCCATTTTAACTATGATGTATCTTGAAGTGGGTCTATTTGGGTTCCTCTTGACTGGGATTCTGTTTCCTGGGTTCGTGTGACTTATTCTGTCATCAGATTAGGGAAGTTTTCCATTATTATTTTTTCTACCAGGTTTTCTATCCTTTGCTCTTCTTCTTCTCCTTCTGGTATCACTATCATACGGATATTATTACGTTTCATGTTGTCCTGTATTTCCCTTAATCCCTCTTCATTTTTTCTGAGCCTGTTTTCTTTTTCTTGCTCTTTCTGGGTGTTTTTCCTACATTGTTCTCCAGCTCGCTGATCTGATCTTCTGCTCCATTGAGTCTGCATTTGATTCCTTCTACTGTGTTCTTCAGTTCAGAAATTGTATTCTTCATTTACTCTTGGGCCTTGTTGATAGTTTCTATTTCCTTTTTCACGTTTACATAGTTTTCAGTGAGTTCCTTGTAGTTTCCCTGTAGTTTCTGGTAATTGTCTGTGAGCTCATTGAGCTTCCTGATAGCCCTTGCTTTGAACTCAATATCTGACAGTTGACTTGCCTCTGTTTCATTAATCATTCTTTCTCGGGCTTCCTCCTTTCCTTCCATTTGGAAATTGTTTCTTTGTCTCCCCATTGTTTGTGAGACTCTTCTTGTTAACTTCTGTTTCTTAAATTGTTCTGTTCTGACTCCCTGGGTTTATGGTATGAACTTCTATGGTAGAACACCTGCAAGATTCAGTGGTATAATCTCCTTAAGCTCCTGAGCTCACTGGTCTTGGACTGTTGTTTGTGTTGACTCTCTGTATGTCTTTGGGGTTTGGTTGTTTTGGGGTCTTTCTTTGGTGGATCCTTTCCTGCAACTCGTTAACTGAGGGTCCCTCCACCCACCACACCTTGTATTCTGTTGTGCAGGTGTGGACAGGTTGTGTTGAAGCTGATTCTTCTGTGTGAACAAGGTTTTGAGGCTTCTCTCTCACTCTTTTTCAGTTGTTTGTTGTGGGTAATTTCTCCAGCAATTGGTTGTATTTCTTGTTTGGTCCTGAATTGATTAATGTAGGTTCCACTTCCTCCTTCACCTTCTTCCGTTGTTTTCTGTTGGTTGGTCCTTTGTTGGTGGATTTCCTCTTCCAGGAGGTGTATTGGTGTTCGCCACTCCCACCTTGCAAGTTCTCTCTAGTATCAAAGTGAAATTTGTCTCACTCTCTCTGTTTTTTGGGATAACCCCTGTTTGGTTCTAACTCTGGTGTTTTCACAGCTACATATTTTAATGCCTCACCTGTGGGTAAAGAAGAGGGGGAGAAAAGAGGGAAGGAAGGGAGAAAGAATAAAATAAGGTAAGGAAGGAAAGAAGGAGGAATAAAAAAGACAGAAGGAAAGACAGGAAAAAGAATAAAAAGAAAAAATTTTAAATTAAAAAAATAAAAAATAAAAATAGTAAAACAAATAAGGAGGGGACTAGGAATGATAAATAAAAGGGAGGAAGAAGGAATAAAAAATAAAGAAGGACAGAAAGAGAAGGAATTTAAAAACAAAGAAAGAATGAAACAAACAAACAAACAAAATCCTGCTTCTGACTTTAGACCAGTCAGGCCAGGCCTGTTCTTCTGGTCTCCCTGGCTGCATCAGGCTGGAAAGGTATTGGTTTCTATTTTCTCCCTTCCTGAGGTGCACTCTTAACTGTTGTTCAGCCTCCAGCCCAATTCCTAGGTGCCCTTCTGGGTCCAGCCTAAGCCTTTAGTTACATTGTCCTTGAGGTGCACCAGTTAGGGGCTACTCATCCACCTCCTTCTTGCTCCTTGCTGGCCTCGATACTAGGTACTCTCAGTGCCCTTTCTGGGTAGTTTAGCCCACCACTGAGTCAAGTCTTTCCAAGGACTGCAGCTCCCCTCAGCGGGGTGCTTCCACCTTTCTCCTAGAGAGCCAGTCGGCCCTGCAGGGCTCCGTGCACAGGTACTGGGTGGCAGGCACTTTGTCCCTGGTGCTCCAGGAGTGAGCTCCATAAACCTGTGCGCACCATCCCCTATACCCCTGGATTGTGTGCAGGCCAGCCGCCAGGCTGGAGGCCACTGGTTGCGCACCTTCCCTGGTGTTTTTGGAGTGGGTACCAGTGGGCTCACAGATCACCAGGTGCGCCCAGTTCCCAATTCCCCTTTATTGGGAGCGCAAGCGGCCACCGGGCCAGGCGTCACTGGGTGCTCACAGTCCCTAATTCTCCTTGATTAGGAGCATAAGCTGGTGCCCGGCTGGGGACCACCAGTTTCCCACTCTTCCCGGTTTCCCTGGGCCACCAATCACCAGGTGCACACCGACCCTGGGGCTTTCGGGGGCAGGGGCTCTCCAAACAGCCTTGGAGTGCCTCTTTTTTTCTGTTTTTCTTTTTGAAAAATTCTTTCTACTTAAGCCCGCCAGTCCAAACAAGCACCTGGCCTCTCACACAGCCCAATCTGGCTTTCTCCTAAGAATCTTGCATCAGACCCAGCAGGCACCAGGCCTGGGGCTTCAGCCCACCCTGGTCCCCGTGCTGGTCCCAAAGCACTCTACTTACCATCCTATCATTAAATGTCCCCTATAATTTTGGTCTCTAATCTTCATATATGCTGGAATTCCATTGGCTGTTTGCTCTGTTCCTCAGAAGATCAGCTAGGTGTTTCACCAGTGGGCAGGAAGAAATGGACTCCACTCCCATCTATTTCACCGCCATGTTCTCTCCCTTCCAATTTCGTTTTCTTGACAAAAACATTTTGTATAGACTCTAGAGTGGAATGTGTCGAGACTACCTGTCACCACCATTCTGGGAATTCCCTTTGCCTCTCTCGTTAGTTGGAGGCCACGTTACTTTTATTACCAGCCTCCCCCCTTCTTAGTTTTCTCTTCCATTCTGGTGGAAGATATATGCCCTAGTTATTTTCTGGGAAAGTGCATGGAAGGAGAGTTTTTTAAAACAATTTTAAAGTTGGAAAATGTGTTTTTTCTATACTCATATTTGATTAATTGTTTGGTTGGATGTAGCATTTTAGGTTGAAAATAATTTTCACTTAACATTTTGAAGGTTTATTCCATTGCCTTGTAGCTTCTAATATTGCAGTTGAGAAATTTTTGCCATTCTGAGTTCAGTACATTCTCTCTGAAAGCTTATAGGATCTTCTCTTTGTCCCAGCTAACCTGAAATTTTGTAGTGATTTACTTTCACAAGGGACCCTTTCAATCTGGAGACTGTTGTCTTTTAGAAGAAGGAATGTTTTATGAATTACTTCTTTGATTTTCGTAACATTTTCTCTGTTCTTTTTCTGAAACTCCTTAATAATCTAACCTTGAACTTTCTATAATGATTCCATAATTTCATTACCCTTTCTTCCCCTTTTCTTTGTCTTTTTACTCTACATTCTGAAAGATTTCCAATGATTTTGTCTTTAAAACATTCTATTTTTGAGGGGTTTTATTCCTGCTATATTTTATAATTTCTGAAATATTTTTCTTATTTACTGAATGATTTATGTGTGTATGTGTGTGAAACTTTTTTTTGTTTCATGGATTTTTTTAATGCTATATATCTCACTACATAGTTAGTTTCTCCCCAATTACTTTTGTTTAATTTCTGTATATATGTTTGTTTGTTGTTCTGGTCTTTGTCATTCCTATTAAAGAGTTTCCTCAAATGTCTGATCATCCTTGGATACCCGTTTATATTGAAGAATGAGAAACCAAAAAGCCAATTAAAAAGATGTGAATCTGCATGTTTCATTATACAGTATAGTGGCTGAGTCATTTCTTTGGGGGAACCCCTGATTTCAGTATTTTTAGGTCTTTCATGATATGTTGGTTGTAAGAGTAACTAAAGGTGTATTAGATTTGCTGCCTAAATAACAATGTTGTGAAAGGGAGAGTGCCAGGAATCTCAATATTTAATTGATACATTTTTTCCCTCAATTATGACTGGTGACTCCTGCCCAGAGCATGTTTACCCTCTACAGGGAATAAATGACCAGTCTTCTGTCAAGGTATGGGAAGGCTGCATCTTCTGTGCACCAAGAGGAAAAGGGGATTTGGTGGACCTAATTGTTCTTAAATGTAAAGTTAGATGATATAAATTGAGTGTTTCTCTTTCCCCCTTGTTATATCAAAATTAGGTTTTTGTTTTTTTTAATCAAGTATTACTTGTCCATAAGCTTTTCAGCCTCCAAATTTTACTGCTCTGATCACCATTTATGTTTAGTTTTTATTGTAAGTTTATACTTTGTAAAATATCCCTTTAATTGGCAGGATATATCAGAGATTTGTTTTTTGTTTGTTTTTTTTTTTCATCTGCCATCTTTAACTTGAAACCCTACTTGCTATACTTTTGTGTTTTTTTGAAACATCATCAATTTTTCTTGTACAAGTATTGTAAGAAACCATTCCTTCCCTGAATCTCTAACCCATTTTTTTGTTTGAAAATTTTCTACAAATCCCAAGCTACCTTGGTAATATCTACCATTCCATTCTTATTGTGGTAGTGCACAGTAAGACAATAATTCCTGGGTAAGGAAAGGTGGCCAAAACCTCTATGTACACAAATGATACTAGACAGAATTAAGTGAGTCTCATATTGTGTTAATATTAAACCAATTTAGGCTGGGAGGGGAAAAGCAATGATGGATGTTAAAGTTGGTCTAATTGCATTATTCTGAAGTAAGCAATTTTAATTTATTTTTATCCTGTTATTTTCAAAATGTCACCAATAAGCTCTACCTTAATAACTCTCAAGAACTGCACCAGTGCTTAGGTACTACAATGGTAGAAAATATTTTTCTTGCCTGCTTTAGGCTATGAAAAGAGTAAATCTGTTAAGAGCCCAATATGTCACTCTGGCTGGTGTGGCTCAGTGGATTGAGTGCCTGCCTGTGAATCAAAGGGTCACTGCTTCAATTCCCAGTCAGGGCACATGCCTGGCTTGAGGGCCAGGTTCCCAGTTGGGGACACACAAGAGGCAACCACACATTGATATTTCTCTCCCTCTATTTTTCCTGCACTTCCCATCTGTCTAAAAATAAATAAATAAAATATTTTTAAAGTCTTTTAAAAAAAGAGCCCACTATATCTTTGCATCTTCCCCCATGCATCTTCTATAATTCCAAATACTTTGTTCCTAAAGCTATACAATTTTTATTTTCTTCTTCTACAGTAGTCTCTTTGACACCTTCCTCCTAACTCCACTGCTACATCTTCAATATAAACTGTAATACATTCAAATGAGTCCAGTGTATTATTTGCCACTATACTTTGATGCTGTGTACATTAGCTGATTGCTGCAGTAAAGAGTATAATTAACCTCCAAACTGAGCCCCATCATCTTACTTATAATCTAAAATTCCAAGTGAAGCCCTGGCTGGTATGGCTCAGTGGATTGCATGGAAGCCTGCAAACCAAAGGGTGGCCAGTTTGATTCCCAGTCAGGGCACATGCCTGGGTTGCAGGCCAGGTCCCTAGTTCGGTGGTGCGAGAGGCAACTGCACATTGAAGTTTTTCTTCCTCTCTTTCTCTTTCCCTTCCCCTTTAAAAATAAATAAATAAAATCTCTAAAATAAAAAAATAGCCTTGGCTGGTATGGCTCAGTGAATTGAATGCCAGCCTGCAAACCAAAGGGTTGCCAGTTCACTTCCCAGTCAGAACACATGCCTGGGTTGTGGGCCAGGTCCCCAGTGCGGGGCACATGAGAGGCAATTGCATGTTGATATTTCTCTCCCTCTCTTTCTCCCTTCCTTCCCCTCTGTCTAAAATAAATAAATAAAAATGTTTAAAAAATAAAATAAAATAAAATTTCAAGTGAAGAAGATGAACTAATGCCGCTATTATGTTGGCTAAAAAGTCTGTATGTTTCTTTCCATAAAATAAAAGACTCATTTTTCATTTTCACCAATAACTTTATTGATTTGGATAATTTGAGTATGTGAGCTATCTCCCATGTGGTATAATGTTGATTATTCTCAATTAGTGTCTTAATTTGATCACTATCAACTTCAACCCATCTACCCAAATGTGGAGCATAATCCAGTGAGAAGTCTCCAGCAAGAAATTTTGCAAACCACTTCTGACACATTCCAGCAGTCACAGCACCTTCTCCACACACTGCATGTTTTTTTTTTGCATTTCAGTTGTATTTTTACCTTTCTCTAAATAATAAAGCATAATATGCTGAATATGTTGCATATTTTCTTCCTTCTTCAATATTAAATTGGCTATACAAAAATACAATTTTACATGGCCTCTCACATGACCTCCACTCGCCTGCAACCCAGGCATGTTCCCTGACTGGGCATCGAACCAGCGACCCTTTGGTTTGCAGCCCGCACTCAATCCACTGAGGTACACCAGTCAGGGCCAAAAATACAATTTTGATGCATTTTTTTTATTCTGAATATTTTTTATTGTTGTTCAAGTACAGTTTTCTGCCTTTTCCTCCACCCCAGCCCAACTCCCCAGCCCTCCCCACCTCCCTCCCATTTCCACCCCCCTTTATTGTCCATGTGTCCTTTATAGTTGTTCCTGTAACCACTATGGAAAACAGTATGGGATTTCCTCAGAAATCTAAAAATGGGTCTGCCTTTTGACTTGGAAATTCCACTGCTAGGATTATACCCTAAGAACCCTGAAACATCAATCCAATTTGGTAAGTTTTTTAAATGCACACTGTCAAAATACAACCTAACAAAATTATTTTGAATAAGTTCAAGAGAGCTAAGTGCTACTAGAGCCATCTTACAGAAAAAAGAACTTTTTAGCCAACCCATATTATTTGCCTAAAATTATTTGAGTTTTCAAATATTATGTAGGGAAGAGTCTGGTGTTGATCAGGAGCTCCTAAAATCAATCATATGATGTCCAACATTTCTTTCAACCATTCGGTAAAACTTTTATCTCAAGTAGAAGTAAACTTTTTCTCATGAAATGTCTAAAAAGCATCTGCAGTGATAGTGGTCTCCTTTGAAAGTAACTGTAAATGCTATGTTAACCCTAGAGATATATTACTATACTTGTTTCAAAAAATTGTTGATCCATATCAGATTCTAAGAATTCACAAAAACAGTAATATTTCGAACACAAATCATTGTGTAGTTGGCATGCATTGGCTATTCTATTTAGCTATGTCAGAGTCAAAAACAGTGTTACTTGGGTGTTATGTTCATGGACCTAATGAAGGTAGTGGTTCCCAATAATGAGTGGATATGTACAAAGTCTTTCAAAAGTTTAATTGTTCTGGCTGGGTGACTCAGATGGTTGGAGTGTCATCCAATAAACCAAAAGGTTGCGGGTTCAATCCCAGATCAGGGAATATACCTAGGTTGCTAGTTCAGTCCCTGGTCAGGGTGCATACAGGAGACAACTGATCAATGTTTCTCTCTCCTCTCTCTTTCTTTCTCTCACTTCTTCTCTTTCTAAAATTAATAAACACATCCTCAGTTGAGGATTAATTGGACATAATTATATGTCCAATTTTATTCCCACCTGTAGGTAGTCATAGCAAAACTTGGAGATTGGAGTTTTATAGTAGTAGAGGATGGTTAGAGATGCGTTTTCTGAAATAAATGCAGTGTAGATTTTTTTGTTTTGGTGACAATTCTTTTTTTTTATTTTTTTCATTTTGGTGAAAACATGACTTAAATGTTATATAATTTTTTCTTATTAAAGGATAATTTAAGCATATATTTTAAAGGAACTTATGACTTATTGAGGCACTATCATAAAATTTTTAAAAATGGTCATAAATAGTAAGTTTGGGAACATATTAGTAAAATATTTATTAAAATAAAAGATAACCATGAAAGCCTCTGAACTCAGATAATTTTTATATACTTTCATTTTTTAAATATATTTTATTTATATATTTTTAAAAATATATTTTATTGACTATGCTATTTCAGTTGTCCCATTTCCCCCCTTTATTCCCCTCCACCCTGCACCCCGCCCATTCCCCACTCTTTAGTTTTTGTCATGGGTCATACACATAAATTCTTTGGCTTCTACATCTCCTATACTATTCTTAACCTACCCCTGTCTGTTTTCTACCTACTGCTTATGCTACTTATTCTCTGTACTTTTTCCTCCTCTCCCACTCCCCTGTTGATATCCCTCCATGCCTTATACAAATCCCTTTAGCATTTCATATAATAAAGGCTGGGTGATGATGAACTTCTTTAACTTGACCTTATCTGAGAAGCACTTTATCTGCCCTTCCATTCTAAATGAAAGTTTAGCTGGATAGAGTATTCTTGGATGTAGGTCCTTGCCTTTCATGACTTGATAAACTTCTCTCCAGCCCCTTCTTGTCTGAAAGGTCTCTTTTGAGAAATCAGCTGACAGTCTTATGGGAACTCCTTTGTAGGTAACTGTCTCCTTTCCTCGTGCTGCTTCTAAGATTGTCTCCTTATTTTTAATCTTGGGTAATGTCATTACGATGTGTCGTGGTGTGTTCTTCTTTGGGTCCAACTTCTTTGGGACTCTCTGAGCTTCCTGGAATTCCTGGAAGTCTATTTCTTTTGCCAGATTGGGGAAGTTCTCTTTCATTATTTGTTCAAATAAGTTTTCAATCCCTTGGTCTTCCTCTTCTACTTCTGGCATCCCTATGACCCAGATGTTGGTACTTTTAAAGATGTCCTGGAGGTTCCTAAGCCTCTCCTCAATTTTTTGAATTCTTGTTTCTTCATTCTTTTCCAGTTGAATGTTTTTTTTTCTTCCTTCTGGTCCACACCATTGATTTGAGTCCCAGTTTCCTTCCCATCACTATTGGTTCTCTGTACATTTCCCCTTATTTCTCTTAACGTATTCTTCATTTTTTCCTCTAATTTGCAACCAAATTCAACCAATCCTGTGAGCATCCTGATTACCAGTGTTGTCAACTATGCATCCAATAGGATGGCTATACATCTCTCAGTTGTATTTTTTCTGGCGTTTTGATCTGGTCTTTCATTTGGGCCATTTTTCTTTTCTCTCGGAGCTCCTGTTACTTTAAGGGGCAGATCCTTAGGTGTTCACCAGGGTGGGGCAATTTACTTCATAGCCGTGTTGTGATGCTGCCTGTGGGGGCGGGGCCTGGGAGGGAACAATGGTGCTTGCTGCACTCTCCACTGGCTCCCAGTCACTTTCTGCCAATGAGCTGTCCTGTGAGGTTGGGAGTTGCTCCCGCTGCCGCCTCAATCCCCACAGGTGTTTTCAATCAGTGATTGGAGGCGCACCCCCCCCCAAGATGGCGGGTTGCGCAGTCTGCTCTGCTCCCCAGCTCCTTCTCCTGGTTTATCTGTGCATGAATGAGGGACTGCTCAGTCCATCAGTCTCAGCCCAGCTGGTTCCCATGTGGGCTTCTCCAGGTGCACCGACCGAGTTTTGGCCAGGTGTGCCCACACTGGGCCTCTCCAGGCAGCTGCAGCATTGCCAGTACTGCTCCACAATCCACCATCTTGCGGCGTGTGCTCTCAGCCTGACTCTGCCCTCCTTACCGGTCTGGATGAATGTGTCCTCTTTAACTGTTGGCTGTGGGACTTCACTTGGTTTGATTATCTGTCCATTCTCATTGTTTGTTTTGTTCTTTAAATTGTTGTTTTTCCACTTTTGATTGTGTGAGGAGGCACAGTTTGTCTACCTACGCCTCTATCTTGGCCCGAAGTCCCTATATATTTTCACTTTGAAATTTTTTTCTTTTTTTTTATTGTTTTTAAAGTCATTGTCTCCATTTTCCCGCCACTACTTTCTCCCACCCCACCCACCCCCAGGTCCTACCCTTAATCCTATCCCCCTTTGGCTTTGTACATGAATCCTTCACACACATTCCCTGATGACCCTTCCCCTACTTTCCTCCATTAAATTCCCCTGTCTTCCCTCCCCCCTGGTTTGAATTTTACTGCTTATCTTCTTTGCAGCAATAGCTGAATTTGCCTTCAAAGATTGTAATTCATGAGATTGGAACAGATAGGCATATGCTCTATATGTGATATGTTAAAAACAGTTTTAAAATTGTATATAACGTACCACACTCAAATAGTTTTTGATAACAAACACAAAGAACTTCCCTGGCTGGGTAGCTCAGTTGGTTGAAGCATCATCCTGATACCCCCAAGTGTGCAGGTTTTATCCCTGGTAAGGCAGCATATAGGAATTAACCAATGAATGCATAAATAAGCAGACTAACAAATCAATGTCTCTCTCTCTAGGAAAAAGATCAATAAATAAAATAAAAAACAAAGAACTAAGCTTTTCAAAGTTGATGACTGAAAAATTGTAATTTGAGCAGGAAGTTCTGCAGCAATTACTCAATTTGTTTTCCCAAGGTTCACTTTGCTTTTGGCTGGTTGTCAGAAGCCAAAGACAGATAATTCCAATAATAATGCCAGAGAGTACCTGTTCACCTACTAAATGACTTGCTCTGAAAATCATGGATATACTTTCTTTTTGGCTGTAGCATCATTTCTTGCAAAACTACCCCTGAAGAACAGATATGAGTCTGGGTAGCAAAACTCATTGCTTTGCGAAAAACTATCTGTGAATGGTCCATGGTATTCAGATCAAAACCAAAACAGATGTATGTCATAACATCAATGCTGTAATATCACAGTGAAAAATAGTCTGTGTAATGCATGCCACATCAGAAAAGGGGGTTATCTTACATTAATTAATTGTATAAGATACACAAAATTGTCAAAAAAAAAGAGTACAAGTAAGTGAAGGCTTCAGAAACATTTGATTCATCCCAAATGGAATTTCCCATGACCAAGTCCAACATCCTAAATGTGCTACTACTATATAGTGTTGGGAAAAAGTAGGTTTATAGTTGTACATATGGAAAATAATACAATAATTAATAAATAATGATACGAGAATAAATTTTGTGTTTTACATACAACTGTAAACATACTATTGCCCACCCCTGTATATTCCTCACCTCTAACTCTTCTGATTCACCCTTTGGGAAACTTTATAGCAACTGCTGTTCATAGTGGAAAGCTAAAGTGGAAGTACACTGCACGGCTGTGCAGCACAAAGAAGGTTGTACCTGAGAGGGCATCAAGAATAACAAACAGGATATCTTTGGCTGAGTTCTGTTATAACAAAAGAAGGCAGCATCTAGAAAACACCCTGGTGAATACTTATTACTCAAGAAATAACAGAGATTTGGAGGAAGATGGTGGCAAGGTGAGTGAGAGCTGAACCCACTTGCTCATGCACCCAACTCAGATACCTAGCTGATCTTCTGAAGAACAGAGTGAACAGCCAACTGAATTCCAGCTTTTATGAAGTTTGGAAGCCAAAACTGTAGAAGATGTTGAAAAACAGATGGTAAGGAGATTGCGTTTGGACAGTAAGTTCCCTGGGATGGGTGCAGGGACCAAGGCTGCTGTGATCCCCAGCCTGGTGCCTGACTCCAAGTTGGCAACCGCTGCAGAAACTTTGGAGGAGAGCTGGCTCAGCGATTGTAACTCTGCAGCTCCCTCCCGTACCAGACCAGGGAAGGCAGCCCCACACCAGGAGAGACCTGGATGCTTGAAGTCTCTGGGGGGGATAAAGACTCAGGGAGAGATACACAGAGGCAGTGTTCCCCCACTGGACTATGATCACCAGCTAGGACATTACCAGAGAAACTGAAGAGCCAGGTGACACCTGGAGAAAGGAGAAGATTTGGGTCATGATGGACCCTGACCCGGATAGTCTCTGGACTGGTCGGAGAGTTGGGCTGTGTGAAAAGCTGGGCGCTTGTCAAGATCAGCAAGTATAAAGAAGAGGAAGTTACTAAAAAAAAGAGACTCTCAGCTGCTGTTTAAGTAACTGTCACAGTGGCTGGGCCAGCAAATAGGGAGGAGGAGGGGCATGATTTGCTCCAAATCAGGGTGCCTCACAGACTTATCAAAGAGGGAAAGCAGGGGTTCAGAGAATTAGCGGTCCTCAGAGAGACTTAATTTAATAAGGGAACTAAACTTCCTTGAAGGGACATTGAGAGTGTGCAGCACCCAGGCCAGTAGAGGGTGGAGATGGGGTGCAAGTTGCTCCTAATCAGTGAACCTGATGATCAGCACAATGTGGTGGAATAAAGGTGCCAGCCTGGCACAGACGGACAGTGGGAGCCCGGCAGTGCTCTGAAGGCCTGGGCTGGAGGCTGGACACCGGTGAATATTGCCGTCTAGACCTAACCCAATCCTCAGAAAACCACAGGAAGGAAAAATGTGAAGCACAGCCCCCCTTTTTGTGCAGCATCCAGGAAGACCAGCAGAACTCCCTTAGTGGGTTTAAAGTCAGCAGGAGGCATTGTTTTTTCTTTCCTTTTCCAAAATGTGAGACAATAATGCCTGGAGCTGTGAAAAGACCAAAAACAGATCTTGAGAGGGATCACAAGTCTGACACCAACAACTGAGAAATTGAGACAAATTCCACTTTGTTATCCTATAGAATTTGCATTTTGTTGTTTATTTTTATTATTATTTTATGATAGCATTTCTTTTACTTCACTATTATTTTTTATTTCTCTTCTTTCTGTCTAGTTTTCTTTGTTTTGTTTGTGTGTTTGATTTCATTGTTTGACTGGTTTTCCTTGTTCTCTCTTTCATATTGCATTTTAATTTTCCTTCTTTCAATTCACTCATATTTCAGTAACACACTACTCTTGGTCTTTTACTTTCTATTCTTTTTATTCAGATCATATATTTCTTGTAATATTATTGTTGGTCCTGTATTATTGTAAATAATTGTTCCATATTATTGTAAAGACTACACAGCACCCCTCCCTGGTCTTGACTCATTGCACTATCTTCCTGAGCTTTATTATTTTTGTGGTTAACTGTATTCTCTCACACACCACACCTAGTCTGTATTCTTTATTCTTACTATATCTCACAATCTAACCTCTCACAGGTGCTCTGTTTTCTGGATTCAGCTCACATTCCTTCTCCCCTCTAATAAGAGTCAGATCTTTTTTTCACCTTTTATAAAAAGGGGCTAGTTGGGTGAAATATCACAGTTATCGCTATACTTATCCAAATAATCGCCTATGTCTTCTCTACTAGTTGGTACTTTAAATCCCATAGAATACTCTCCCATTGTCTTAATGCATTTTGCCTTCACCCTACCTCTGATCACATACAAGATAAGGTGGGAGTTGTGAACACCAATAAACCCATCAGTAATTCCACTGGAGGTGAGAACCCACCAACAAAGGAACGACCAACAGGGAAAACCCAAGTACAACAAGAGAGCCCACACAAACAGAAGAAAGAGCAACCCTACAGCATCCAGAAAAGGAGATCAAAGAGACCACACCACTGAATCCCATAGAAACCCTGCCACAGAAGTTCACCCTAAAAAGACAACTAGCAAAACAGAGCATCAGAAAGTGCAGAAACAAAGGAAATGAGTCACCTAAAATGAGGAGGAAAAGAAAGAACCCATAATCAAAAGGAATGGAAGGTTTCCCACTAAAGGAACTAAATGGAATAAATGCAAGAAAACTATCAGGTACAGAATTCAAGAGAATTGCTATAAGTATGCTCGAGGAATTCACAAACAACTACAAGGAACTGAGTGAAAACTACAACAGTATGAAAAATGAAATAGAAACTATAAACAACAACCAGGAAGAAATGAAAATACAATTTCTGAAATAAAAATCACACTAGAAGGCATTACAAGAAGGCTGGATGAAGCAGAGGACCGAATTAGTGATCTGGAAAACAAGGTAGAAAGAAACACCCAGGTAGAGCAGATGCACGAAAAAAAGACTCAAAAAATATGAAGACAGCTTAAGGGAATTGCAAGACAACATGAAATGCAAGAACATGTGAATGGTAGGAATACCAGGAGGAGAAGAAAAGGATCAAGGGACAGAAACTGTTTGAAAAAATAATGACAGAAAACTTTCCAAACCTGGAGAGGGAAAAAACCATGCAAGTTCAGGAGGTAAAGAGGATCCCAATGAAGAACCCAAAGATGCCTACTCCAAGACACATCATAGTTAAAATGCCAAGTTTTAAAGACAAAGAGAGAATCTTAAAAGTAGCAAGGAGAAATAAGAAGTAACATACAAGGGAGCTGCAATAAGGCTGGCAGCTGATTTCTAAACAGACACACTTCAGGCAAGGATAGAATGGCAAAAAATATTCCAAGTAATGAAAAGCAAAGGCCTGCAACCAAAACTACTGTTGGTTAAAAGCTACCCAGCAAGGTTCTCAATTAAAATGAAAGGCCAAATAACGAGTTTCCCAGACAAAAGAAGGCTACAAGAATACACCTCCACAAACCAGCACTGCAAGATATGCCAAAGACACTGCTAGAGGAAGAGGAAGGAAAAGAGTGAGAGAGAGAGGAATACAGCTACAAAGGGCCAAAAATGAATAATTACCTATCAATAATAACTTTAAATGTTAATGTATTAACTGTCCCAATGAAAAGACATAGGGTAGCTGAATGGATAAGAAAACATGATCCACACATATGCTGTCTATAAGAGACCCACCTTAGAACAAAACACCTATACAGAATGAAAGTTAAGGGTTGGGAAAAAATACTCCAAGCAAGTGGACAGGAAAAAAAGCTGGAATAGCAATACTTATATCAGACAAAATCGACTACAAAACAAAAGCCATAAAAAAAGACACTGAAGAAAACTTCGTAAGACGCAAGAATCCATCAAGAAGAAATAAATATTGTAAACATACATACACCCAATATAGCAGCACCCAAGTATATAAGGAAAACCTTGGAACTTCAAGAAACATAGACAGCAACACACTTATACTAGGTGATTTTAACACCCCACTGTCAAAAATGGACAGATCTCTCAAACAAAATATCAACAAGCATATTAAGGCATTGAACAATGCCCTAGATTAAATAGATTTAAGAGATGCATATAGAGACTTTCATCCCAAAGAAGCAAAGTACACATGCTTTTCAAATGCACATGTAACATTTTCAAAGATAGACCACATGATAGGACACAAAACAAACTCCAACAAATTCAAGAAAATTGAAATCATATCAAGCATTTTCTCAGACCACAAGGGACTGAAACTAGAAACCAACCTCAAGGAAAAAAACTCAAGAATACTCAAATTCATGGACATTGAATAACATTCTATTAAACAATGAATGGGTTAATAATAAGATCAAGGAAGATCAAAATGTTTATGGAAAAAATTGAACACACAACAGTCCCAAACGTATGGGACACAGCAAAGGCAATCTTGAAGGGGAAGTTCGTAACAGGCCTACCTAAAAAAGATAGAAACATTTAAAATAAATAACCTAACCATACACCTACAAGAACAGGGGGATCAATAATGAGCAAGCCCAGAATGAGTAGAAGGAAGGAAATAGTCAAGATCAGAACAGAATTAAATGACATAGAGAATAAAACAACAATCCAAAAGTCAATAAATCCAGGAGCTGATTCTTTGAAAAGATAAACAAAATTGATAAGCCTTTAAGCAGACTCATCAAGAAAAAAAGAGAGAGGACACAAATTTTAAAAAATCAGAAATGAAATAGCAGAGATTAATAACTGATACCACAGAGATAAAAAGGATTGTAAGAAATTGCTATGAACAACTTTATTCCAAGAAATTTGAAAACCACAGTGAAATTGACAAATTTCTTGAAATATATAATCTTCCAAAACTGAATGAAGAACCATCAGAAAGTCTGAATAGACAATTAATAGCTGATACAATTGAAGCAGTAGTCAAAAAATTCCTAGCACACAAAATCCCTAGAGGGTATGGTTTCAAAGGAGAATTTTATAAAACTTTTAAGGATGAGCTAACCCCTACCCTTCTCAGATTATTCCAAAAATTCCAAGAAGAAGGAAGACTCTCATACTCTTTTTACAAAGCCAGCATTATCTTACTTCCAAAACCAGATAAGGACACAACAAAGAAAGAAATCTACAGGCCAATATTGCTGATGAATATAGAGATAAAATCCTCAACAAAATATTGGAAAATCACATCCAGCAATACATTGGAAATATCATACACCATGATCAAGTGGGATTCACCCAGGGATGCAAGGATGGTACAGTATTCGCAAATCAATAAGTGTAATGCATCACATAAACAAAAGCAAAGACAAAAATCACATGATCATATCAATAGATGCAGAAAAAGCATTTGATAAGGTACAGCACCCATTTATGATAAAATCACTCAGTAATGTGGGAGTAGATGGAGCATTTCTCAACATAGTAACAGCCATATATGAGAAACCTACAGTTACCATCATCATCAATAGGCAAAACTAAACGTTTTCCCATTAAATCAGGAACAAGACAAGGATGTCCAATTTCACTACTTCTGTACAATATGATGTTGGAATTCCTAGCCAGAGTGATCAGACAGGAAAGAGAAATAAAAGGCATCTAAATTGGGAATGAGGAAGTAAAACTGTCACTGTTTGCAGATGATATGATAACGTACATAGAAAACCCCATAGATTCCACCAAAAAACTAGTTGACCTAATAACCAAATTTGGCAAAAAAGCAGGATTCAAAGTCAACATCCAGAAATCAAAGGCATTTTTATATACCCACAATGAAAGAGCAGAATCAGAAATCAGGAATAAAATCCCATTTGCTATAGCAATAAGAAAAATAAAGTACCTAGGAATAAACCTTACAAAGGTGGTGAAAGACATGTACTCAGAAAACTCTACAACACTGAAGAAACAAATTAAGGAAGACACAAACAAATAGAAGCATATACCATGTTCATGGATTAGAAGAATCAACATCATCAAAATGTCCATTATACCAAAAGCAATTTACTGATTCAATGAAATCCCTGTTAAAATACCAATGACATATTTCACAGATATCAAACAAACATTTCAAAAATTTATGTGGAATCATAAACAACCACAAATTGTCGCAGCAATTTTGAGAAAGAACAAAGTGGGAGGGATAGCAATACCCGATATAAAACTATATTAGAAGGCCACTGTAATCAAAACAGTATGGTACATCATAAGAACAGACACATAGACCAATGGAACAAAATAGAGAGCCCAGAAATAAACCCAAGTCTCTACGATCAATTAACATTTGACAAAGGGGGAAGAAGCATAAAATGGAGTAAAAATAGCCTCTTCAACAAATGGTGTTGGGACATGTGGATAGCTACATGCAAGAAAATGAAACTCAACACCAACTTACAAAATACACAAAAATGAACTCAATGTGGATAAAAGATTTAAATGTAATTTTGGACACCATAAAAGTCCTAGAGGAGAACATAGGCAGAAAAATCTCAGCTAACCCATGCAGAAATATTTTCACTGTTATGTCCCCTAGAGCAAGGGACATAAAGGAGAGAATAAACAAATGCCATTTCATCAAAATATAAAGCTTCTTCATGGCTAAAGAAAACCTCATTAAAATAAAAAGAGAACCAATGTATGGGAAAACACATTTGCAAATGAAACCTTGGATAAGTGCTTGATCTCCTAAATATATAAAGAACTCACATGATTCCACTACAGAAAGACTAACAACCCAATTAAAAATGGGCAAAGGACTTGAGCAGACACTTCTCCAAGGAGGGCATACAGAGGGCCCAGAGACATATGAAAAGATGCTCAGCATCACTAGCCATCAGAGAGATGCAAATTAAAACACCAATGAGATACCACTTCACACCAGTGAGAATGGCCATCATAAACAAATCAACGAACAACAAGTGTTGGAGAGGATGTGGAGGAAAGGGGACCATAGTACACTGTTGGTGGGAATTTAGGCTGGTGCAGTCACTGTGGAGAACATTATGGAATTTCCTCAGAAAACTAAAAATGGAACTGCCTTTTGACCCAGAAATTCCACTGCTGGGATCATACCCTGTGGATCCTGAAACACCAATCCAAAAGAACCTATTCACCCCAATGTTCATAGCAACACAAGTCACAATGGCCAAGTGCTGGAAGCAACCTAAGTGCCCATCAGGAAATGAGTGGGTCAAGAAACAGTGGTACATTTACACAATGGAATACTATGCAGCAGAAAGAAATTAGAAACTCCCATGTTTTGCATCAGCATGGATGGAACTGGAGAATATTATGATAAGTTAAATAAGCCAGTTGGTGAAAGATAAATACCATATGACCTCACTTACAAGAGGAATCTAATGAACAGAATAAACTAACATGCAAAATAAAACCAAAGACATGGAAACATGGAACAGACTCACAGTGGCCAGAGAGGAGTGGTGAGGGGGTAATGCTGGAAAGAATAGGAAGGGATTTATCAAAGAACATGGATGTATGACCCATGGACAAGGACTATGGTGTGGGGACTGAATGTGGGAGCAGATGGTGGGCTGCACAGAGGAGGGAAAAGTGGGGAAAATGGGATGACTGAAATATAGTAATAAAATACATACATGCATACATACATACATACATACATACATACACACAAGATGGGATACTATGCTAACAGTTTCATTAAAACATGTTCATAACGTGTGCCTTATTGCTTAGACTATATGGCTGTGCCATACTACCCCCACCTGGTTGCAGTATATCTAAAATGAGAATTTGCAATTTTTTTTCTTTTTTCATTTTAACAATTTGTATATTCCCTTGAGAGGCAACACTGCAAAAGTAGAAATATAAAAGACAAAAAAATCACACATACTTATTCAGAAAATTAGAGCCCATTTTGGAACAATTATTAGTTCACCTTATAGAAATAGACTATAGTGATCCTTTTCTGCCATTTATATTTGCATTTATTTTCTTGGTTGCTAATTTGAGTTAATTTGGCTTTGGCACATGTACTGAATCATGACTTTTTTTCAAGTATTCTACAGATAGCCAGCTGTTGAGATGAGCTTGTGGGTTTGTGTGTATGGCCCATGAATCTTTTCTCCCCACTTTTTCAGTACCTCAGATCTACTTTAGCTTACATGTTTGATTCCCAAGCAAGGCATATGCCTGGGTTGCAGGTTCCGACCCGGTTGGGGCACGCGACCAATCATGTTTCTCTCTCACATGATGTTTCTATTCCTCCCTTTCTCCCTCCCTCCCCCTCTCTCTAAAAATAAATAAATAAATTTTTTAAAGGTAGCAGGATTGGAAAGGACAATGAATAGATTATAGGTGGGAAGTATAGTAGCAAATCCATACTAACATTGGTGCCATTCCAGTCATTTTAGGGTTATTGACAAACAAAAACTTTTGAGTGTGAAACCTTAAAGCAAATGAGATGAGAAATTGCATTATTTTTAGCTGTGTTTTTTCCTTCAAAATAAATTGAGCCTTTCTTAAAACTAAATAAATCAGGCCTTTTTTTTAAGGTAAACAATTTTGTTTAGCATGTTCTGTATACATTTCTCCCATATGTGAAATATGGTAGTAATGAACCAAATAATAGATATGGTGGTGAAATTGTTTTTGTTACTAAATGATTGTCACTCTGTAGTAATACATAATCACATAAATATGTTTATAGACAACTGAAGGGAAGGAAAAAGAAGAAGAGAAAAATAAATTTAGATATAATGGCTTTCCTGCTAATGTAGCAACTGATTTCATTATTACTATATAAGTTCTGATACATGTATGTCCCTCATAAAATGATTGATTCTGATAGCAGATGGACCATGGAGTTCATTGTCATCTCTGTAGAGTACCAGGTAAGGTGCCCTATATAACAAGAGGATGATGAAGGTCTACAGAAAAATACATGGTGGGATATGTGGATGAAAATTTGGCTTTTCTGTATGTGATATTGAACTACATTTAAAATAATTCCTGCCCTGGCTGCTGTGGCTCAGTGGATTGAGCACTAGCCTGTGAACCAAAGGGTCACTGGTTCAATTCCCAGTCAGGGCACATATCTGGGTTGCAGGACAGGTCTCTGGGTGGGAGGCACACGAGAGGCAACCACACATTGATGTTTCTTTCCCTTTCTTTCTCTCTCCCTTCCCCTCTCTCTTAAAATAAGTAAATAAAATCTTTAAAAAAAGAATTCCCATTCAACCTTCAAACTTTAAGGGGAAAATGTCTCTTCCTGATACTTTAGAAATTAACATTACCTACTGTAACAGTTACCTACTCTAGCTTCAGCACTCAGAGAAAGTTATCATTTCCACTACTTTCCTGGAGTGCAATCTAGTTTTATCTTTTCAACTTGGCATATTTACATTATATATATATATATGCATGTGTGTGTATATATATATATATATATATATATATATATATATATATATATGTTTTGCTCAATATTTTTATTGTGTTTCTGAGTACATGTGAGAAAAACTTTGATAGTCCAGTAAAGTGTATTAATTTTCTCTAGGGTCTCAGAAAATGGAAGCTGTAATTTTCCAAATGACACCCTTGCAGTCTTTAAATTGATGCAGCTTCTACAAGTGTCTAACTTTCTCCCTGGGAAGAGTGGAAGCCCTTGGAAAATTTGACTCATTAACAATGTAAGATATGTGAGTATCACTAAATGAATGTGGAGCAGAAGTAAAATTTGCCTCTCTTGGAAAGAGTTTGAAATTTGTCTCTGATGTTATCTTCACAACTCTCTGATAGACCACTAAATCCAGGAAGAAAAAACCTTGCAAGTGAAAGTATGTACGACAAATATTAATGAATACTAAGCTAGTCTTAACTACATGGAAATCTAAATGCAATGGTTCTGGTTAATTTTGATTTCTTTCTGAAAATAAACATTGGTTCCATCTAAAATAGTACATAATGGAAAAATGCCCTGACTTGACAACTATACAATGAGGTCTGTCCAGAAGGTATCCAGCCACATAATATGAAAAATAGAGACATTTATTGAAGAAGATACAAAATACAAGAAACATTGTGTATAGGACAATGATGCCTCAGTCCCCTTCCTAATAGGCATCCTGGGACCTCATCTGGTTTGAATTACCATCAGAAGCCTCATTGTATTTTTCCTGAATCTCATTCACAGTGTAAAATCTCTTTCCTTTCTTTTTTTAAATATATTTTATTGATTATACTATTACAGTTGTCCCATTTTCCCCTCTTTATTTCCCTGTGCCTGGCACACTGCCACCCACCTACATTCCTCTCCCCCTTTAGTTCATCTCCATTGGTCATACATATAAGTTCTTTGGCTTCTCCATTCCCTATACTATGCTTAACTTCCCCCTGACTATTTTGTCCCTACAAGTTATGCTTCTTATTCCCTGTACCTTTACCCCCATTTTCCCACCTTCCCTTCCCCACTGATAACCCTCCATGTGATCTCCATTCCTGTTCCTGCTTTAGTTGTTTGCTTACTTCATTTTTGTTTGTTTTTTTTTTTTTTTTTGGTTCGGTTGTTGATAGTCGTGAGGTCATTGTCATTTTACTGTTCATATTTTTAATTTTCTTCTTCTTAGGTAAGTCCCTTTAGCATTTCATATAATAAGGGTTTGGTGATGATGGATTCCTTTAACTTGACCTTATCTGGGAAGCATTTTATCTGCCCTTCCATTCTAAATGATAGCTTTGCTGTATAGAGGGATCTTGGATGCAGGTCCTTGCTTTTCAAGACTTGTAATACTTATTTCCAGTCACTTCTTGCCTGTAAGGTTTTTTTTTTTTTGAGAAATCAGCTGATAGTCTTATAGAAACTCTTTTGTAGGTAACTGTCTCCTTTTCTCTTGCTGCTTTTAAGATTTTCTCCTTCTCTTTAATCTTGGGTAATGTGATTGTGATCTATCTTGGTGTGTTCCTCCTTGGGTCCAGTTTCTTTGGGACTCTCTGAACTTCTTGGAATTCCTGGAAGTCTATTTCCTTTACCAGATTAGGAAAGTTCTCCTTTATTATTTTTTCAAATAAGTTTTCAATTTGTTGCTCTTTCTCTTCTCCTTCTGGCACCCCTATGATTCAGATGTTGGAACATTTAACATTGTCCTGTAATTTCCTAAGCCTCTCCTCATTTTTTTGAATTCTTTTGTCCTCATTCTGTTCTGGTTGAATGCTTATTTCTACCTTCTGCTCCAAACCATTGATTTGAGTACTGGTTTCCTTCTCTTCACTGTTGGTTCCCCATATATTTTTCTTTATTTCACTTTGCATAGCCTTCACTTTTTCCTCTGTTTTGCATCCATACTCAACCATTTCTGGGAGCATCTTGATTACCAGTGTTTTGAACTCTGCATCTGATAAATTGCTTGTTTCCTCATTGTTTAGTTATTTTTCTGAAGTTTTGATCTGTTGTTTTATTTGTACCATATTTCTTTGTCTTGGCATACCTCTTATGCAGTAAGGGGCAGAGCCTTATGTATTCGCTAGGGTGGGAAAACCCACATCACTTTGTTGTGGTGCTCTATGTGGGGGAAGGGTCAGAAAGAGAACAATGCAGCTTGCTTGGCTCTCGTCCTGCTTTCAGTTACTACCATCACTTCCCACAAGTGGATTGTGCCTTTTCAGCTGCTGATTCCCAAGTGTGTGGGTTTGTATACATTCTAGGATCCTGTGGGCCCTCCAACAGATTTTCCTGTGAGACTGTGATTTTCTCCCACTGCTACAACCCCAACAGATTTCTAAAGCCAGAAGTTATGAGGCTTTAGTTTCCTGTACTGGAACCCTAGGTTTTGTGGTCTGTCTCACTCCCCAGTTTTTCCTCTTGGCTTATCTGCATGTGAATGTGGGACCACCTGGTACACCAGCCACTGACTTGCCACACATCTTTTCTGCCCAAGCTGCCTGTCTCCACCCCTCCTACCAGTGTGGGTGAATGTTTATTCTTTAACTCCTTAGTTCTCAGACTTCTATACAGTTCAATTTTCTGGCAATCTTGGTTGTTTTTGTTCTTAAATTTATGGTTGTCCTTCTTTTGGTGTGTGAGGCAGCAAAGCATATCTACCTACACCTCCATCTTGACCAGAGTACTCCAAAAAATAATTTAATAAAAATAGTTCCTTTTGAAATAATATCCAAAAACTAAACTACCTATGAATAAATTTAAGCAATAAGGAGTAAGACTTGTATACTAAAAATTATATAATATTGTAGAAAAATATCAAAGAAAACATAAATAAATGGAAATACATCTCGTGTCCATGGTTTGGAAAACTTAATATTGTTAAGAATGCAATACTCCTTAAATAAAACTATAGATTGAATATGTTTCCTATCAAATCCCTAAATGCCTTTTGTTTTGCAGAAACAAAAAATTCTATTCTAAAAGTCACATGGAATTGCAAGGGCCCTGAAAGGTCAAAATGAATAAGTAAAAGGAGAGCAAAATAGTAGGACTCACACTTCCCAATTTCAAAATTTACAAACCTGCAGTAATCAAAATACTGTGGTGTTGGCATTACAATAGATATATAGCCCAACAGAATAGAATTGAGAGTTCAGCAATAAAACCATACAGATTTTCAACAAAGATGGCAAGACCATTTGATGGGGAAAGGGACAATCTTTTCCATAAATGATTCTGGGACAATTGGATATCCACAGGCAAAAAAAAAAAAAAAAAAAAGATGAAGTTGGACCCATACCTTGCACCACATACAAAAATTAACCCAAAATGGGTCAATAACCTAGATAAAGAACTAAAACTATAAAACTCATAGAAATATGCATAAAGGTAAAGCTTCATGACTTTATATTTGATCATGGATTCTTAAATAAAAATTCAAAAGCATGAACAGCAAAGCAAAAACTGATAAGTTGGAATATATCAAAATTAAAAATAATTTTTCCTCAAAAAACATAATCAAAAAGTCAAAAGACCACCTAGAGAAAGGAGAAGAATATTTGAAAGTTATATATCTGATAAGGGTCTATTATCTAGAATATAGAAGGAATACCCACAGAGTTCTCTTACAGAATATATAAAGAACTCAAGCTCTTAAGATGGTGTTGAGATAGGTGGCAGCGGAGTCCACATCCCTCTACCCACTGGTGAAACACCGAGCCGATCTTCTGAGGAACAGAACAAACAGCCAACAGTATTCAAGCATATATGAAGATTGGAGACCAAAATCATATGGGACATTGAATGGTCAGATGGTAAGGAGAGTGCTTTGGGACAATAAGGTCCCTGGAACCAGTGCAAGGACCTGGTGGGCAGCAGCCCCAGGCCCAGTGCCCACTGGGTCTGCTGCAAGATTCTTGGGAGAGTGCCAGGCTGGACTGAGTGAGAGGCCAGGTGCTTGTTTTGACTGGTGGGCTTAAATAGGAAGAATTTTTCAAAAAGAGAAATAGAAAAAAAGAGGCACTCCGCGGCTGTTTGGGGAATTCTCCGCAGCAGTCATCTGCCTCCTACGCCCCTGTCATCCGCAGTCCTGGGGTGGGTGCGCACCCCGTTATTGGCGGCCCAAGGCTGCCTGCCTGTGAACACTACAGAAGAACCAGGAAGGTGCACAACCACTGGCCCCTGGCCCAGTAGGAGCTCGCCCGCACCCAATCCAGGAGAATCAGGGACTGTGCATATCCAGTATTTTATGGACTGGTGACAACCCACCCACACCGAGTCCAGAAGCACAGGGGGCAGTGTACACAGATCCACGGAGCTCAGGCATGGGGTGCCAGGGACAAAGCGCCTCCCACCCAGCCCCTGTGCCTGGAGCCCTGCCAACTGGCTATGTAGGAGATAGGAGGAAG
>PVJI01015330.1:0-41435 GCA_004026765.1 Micronycteris hirsuta | reverse complement strand
CTCCCCCCCAGCCTCCCTCCTCCCCCTTAGTTCTGTCCATGTGTCCTCTACAGTGGTTCCTGAAAACCCTTCTCCCCATTGTCCCCTCCCCCCTCTCCCCTGTCTATTGTTAGACTGTTCTTAATTTCAGTGTCTCTGGTTATGTTTTGCTTGCTTTCTGCTTTTGTTGGTTATGATCCGGTTAAAGGTGACATCATAAGGTATTTGTCCCTCACTGCCTGACTTACTTCACTTAGCATGATGCTCTCCAGTTCCATCCATGCTGTTGCAAAGGGTATAAGCTCCTTCTTCCTTTATGCTGCGTAGAATTCCATTGTGTAGATGTACCATAGTTTCTTGATCCATTCATTTGTAGATGGGCACTTAGGTTGTTTCCAGCACTTAGCTATTGTGAATTGTGCTGCTATGAACATAGGAGTGCAAAGGTTCTTGAAAATGTGATCTTGCCTAATTTAACAAGATCATGTAGAAACACTTTTTCAATATGCTGAGACATAAAAAGTGATTATCTGTCTTTTGTTGAGATTATTCTTTCATTTTAGGGTTCAATTTTTAATGTGCCTAATTTCTCAAGTACAAATATATTATATAATGTGATCTACTCTTAAAAAGTTTATTTTTCCAAATAAATGTGTCATTTCTAATTTAAATTAAATGTATGCAAATAACAATAACATTATATATCTATCTTCCAGAATAAATTGACAGCTGGAAGCAAATTATGATGTTTACAAAAATGATCATGGACTTTAGATCACTTTAAAATCTTTGCCTTTAATTACATTTTTAAAGACTGGATGGATTATATTAAATTTGAGATTATCTGTGTTATTGAGTGCAAGGGTGATTGAAATGCCAAGATAAATCTGATACCTTATTCTTGCTCCAGGGGATTTTGCTTTCTTTTTTCATCCTTAATTGTCTGGTGGATAACCAACAAACAGAGAAATAGACAGAGGATGGATAAAAAGAGAGAAGGTACAGTGACAGAGTATTTACATCTTCACATCACTGCCTCTGCAAGCAGAGAAATGTACACATGAAATAATGGGTCAAGTCTTGGCTGAATATGGAGATTTTTTTTTGCTAAAGCGTAAATACTTCCAGGTTCTTCAGCTATGAATTCTCCCTTAACGCTCATTTAAAAAAAAATAAAAGCTTTCTCCTTCTCCTTCTTTTTTGTTTTTACCACCCAGGTGTTAAGAAATGCAAGCTCTGGAGTCAGTAGTCTTAGGCTTAAAATCTTACGGCCAAACTTTATGGCAGATTAATTCTTGGAAGAGTCACATCACTGCACCCCACCAGTTCCGTGGTACAATTTCTTTATCTATAATATCAGACTCATAACTGTTGCTCTCATATATGGTGTGGTTAAGATTAAATGGGATAATGTGTCCATAGCACAGTAGTGAGTGTACAGAGTATCCACTAAATGTTCTCTATTACTTGTTTCTCTTAAATACAATAACAAATGAATTTAGTATTATTGATCATGTTGGCCTGCTTTTCAATAATTCTTTTTCTTAAAGATTTTATTTATTTTAGAGAGAGGGGAAGGGAGGGGGAAAGAAAGGCAGAGAAACCTGGATGTGTAAGAGACACATCATTCAGTTGCCTCTCATGTGCCCCCAACTGGGAACCTGGCCTGCAACCCAGGCATGTGCCCTGACTAAGAATCAAACCAGCGACCTTTCTGTTCACAGGCTGGCACTTAATCCACTGAGCCACACTAGCCAGGGCTACTTTTCAATAATTTTTAAACTAAAATCAGACATTTCCCTTTTTCCATTTTTCATACTAAGGTGTACAAATGTTAACCAAAAGTGGCTGGCTTCTCTTTCTATCAAAGATAAAAAGTAACAAAGTTTTATCTCTCTTTTGAGTCTAGCCTATTGAATCACATGTCTTTATATGCATATTTCAATACAACGCACACATATCTAGCACCTATTAAAGGTAATATACACCTCTAGACACTGCAGGGAAAGGGGGATCAAGAGGGAATGTAACAGACTTTGACCACAATGAGCCTATATGAGAAAAGCAACATTATTCAATTCAATGGGAATGAGAACCTGATATGTCTTCAGTCAAAAATTAATGTTAAAGCAAGAAAGGACATCTGTTTTGCACACCAATGCCTCTCTGATGTATAGGTCCAATCCACAACTGTTATCATTATATCAGCACCCATATGCTTGCAATACACAGCTTTGTCACAGGTAAGCATTTGGTCATGAATATTTCAGTCATTTGCCTCTTAAGGACTAAAGAGGGAGAGGTGATATTCATTATTGGATGGAAACTTTGTTTAGTCCAAGCAGGCATCCCATCAGTATTCATAAACATATGAACTATTACTTCTCTAGCACAGTAGTTTCTGTTAATTTATTGTATTTTTATGTAGTGAAGACACATATCTTTTTCACAGCCTGTCAGAACAGCAGAAAAAATATAGCAATCATAGTCCTAAAAACTATAACATAAAGCAAATATTTATCTAATTTGTACTTTGTAATTGTGAGACTGAGTAAATCAGTTTTATGTGACAACCAATCAATCAATCGATTTATCAATCTTCCCTTGTTTCAACTGAGGAACAACTTATCAGTCCAGCAATTGAATCTCCAGGGCAGCAGCCACAATTGGGATATTCACCAAAAGCTGTGACTCTATTGAATGAGCCAGCAGAAGAGATCATGACACGTGTTGTCTTTCTTCATTTTGACAATGACTCTGATTGGCCTACTTCTTATGCATACAAATGTGGTTACCACAGTGGATTTGAAACTGGTAATGTATCTCACATGGGTTAGGTGATGCATATTTTCATTGCATCATGGTTTACAGCCTCTGTCCTTAAGGTCTTTCATATTTACCATCCAGTTTCTCAGTCAGTGATTTCTCTGGCATTTTATTTCAGATAGTATGGCCTTTGTAGGCTGCTGAATATTCACAAGCGCTGCCTGCTTCTGATTTTCCTTAAATGCAGAAAGGCATCAATGAGAGGTATTTATGACCATCTGGAAATTGGCAGGTAGCACCTGCCTGGTAGCAGAAACATGAAGACACAAACATGTTCTCAAAAATGTGCAGATTTAAAAAAATCACTGTTATGTGCAAACATAGATTTAAAAAATGTATTGAGTTAATTACAGCTAAACATAACATTCTTTTATAACTTTATTTAGGTTAAGAAACAAAGAGCCTGCTTTATGACCATAATATTGCCACTGAGCACTTTTTAATAAATCATTTCACTGATTTTAAACCTCCTAAATCAAGTAGTAGATGGAAACACCCTCCTGCTTTCAGACAGTATCTTAATGCCATGGCTACATGATTTTAAGTCAAATTTTCCAAAAAGTAATGATGATTTATTTTATATATTATATTAGATAGTAATACCTGTCCATTATTGAATATTTATTTTGCGGATACCATACTAAGTTGTTTATATGCATAATGGCATTTAACTCCTGCACTTATAAGGCAAACAATATTATTTCCTTTTATTTTTCAGATGAAGACATTCAGGCACATATATATAACAAAGCCACAGCTAACATCATACTGAATGAAGAAAAGCGGAAAGTATTTTCCTTCAGATCAAGGAACAAGACAGGATGTCCACTGTCACCACCTGTTTTCAACCTTGTATTGGAAGTTCTAGCCAGTGCAATCAGACAAAAATAAAAATAAAAATAAAAGGCATCTAAATCTGAAAGGAAGAACTTACAACTGTCATTATTTGCAGATGACATAATATTTTACATAGGGAACCATTAAAAGTCCACAAAAAAACTACAAGAACTGATCAATGAATTCAGGGAAGTAGCAGGATACAAAATAGATATTCAGAAATTGGTTGTACATTTATACAACAATAATGATCTACCAGAAAGAGAAATTAAGAAATTGATCCCACATATAATATCAATAAAAAATAGAACACTTAGAAATAAATTTAACCAAAGAGGCAAAAGACCTGTACTCAGAAACTTAAAAGACACTGAAGAAAGGAACTGAGGAATATAGAAACAAATGGAAGCATATACCATGCTGAGAGATAGAAAGAATTAACATTGTTCAAATGTCCATACTACCCAAAGAAATCTACAGATTCAGTGCAATCCCTTTCAAAATACCAATTGCAGCCCTGGCTGGTGTGGCTCAGTGGATTGAGCACCAGACTGCGAACCAAGGAGTTGCTGGTTTGATTCCCAGTCAGGGCATGTGCCTGGGTTGTAGGCTGGTCCCTAGTAGGGGGCGTGTGAGAGGTAACCACACATTGATGTTTCTCTCCCTCCTTCTCTTTCCCTTCCCCTCTCTCTAAAAATAAATAAATAAAATATTTTAAAAAAATACCGACCACATATTTCACAAAACTAGAACAAATATTTTCAAAAGTTTATATGGGATCTGTACTTGGAAAATTATAAGAAATTGAAGAAGGTACAAATAAGTGGAATCATATACCGTGTTCATAGGTAGGAAGAATCAACATCACTAAAATGTTCATAATACCCAAAGTAATCTATAAATTCAACACAATTAATATCAATATACCAATTGTGTATTTCAGAGAACAAATAGAATAAATATTCCAAAAATTGATATGGAACCACAAAGACACTGAATAGCCACAAAAATCTTGAGAAAGAAGAAAAAAGTTGTAGAAATCACGCTACCTCATATCAAACTATACTACAGGGCTACAGTAATCAAAACAGTATGGTACTGGCATAAAAACAGACACAAAGATCAATAGACAGCCTGGAAAGAGACTCAACCTTTATAGTTAATTAATAGTTAACAAAGGAGGTAAATACATACAATGGGGTAAACACAGTCTAATAAGTTGTGTTGGGAATATTAGACAGATACGTGCAAACAAATTAAACTAGATCACATTTCTTACACCACACAAGAAGAAATTGAGAATGGATTACATTCTTAAATGTTGAACTCAAACCCACAAAAATCATAGAAGAAAACATAGGCAGCAAATCTCAGACATTTCTTATAGCAATATTTTTTCTGGTCATTCTCCTTAGCAAGGGAAATAAAAGAAAAAATAAGCATAAGGGACTACGTCAAAATAAAAATGTTTTTCCCAGCAAAGGAAAAAAAAAACCAAATGAAATGACAACCCAATGAATGGAAGAACATATATACCAATGATATATCTCATAAGGGATTAATATAAAAAATTATAAAGAACTTATACAACTCAACACCAAACAAGCCATCCAGTTAAAAAGTGGGCATAGGACCTGAACAGACACTTCTCCAAAGAGGACAGACGGATGGCTGATAGACATATGAAAAAATCATCAGAGAGATGCAAATTACAACCACAAGGAGATATCACCTCACACCTGTCAGAATGGCTGTCATTAATAAATCCACAAACAATAAGTGCTGGCAAGGCTGTGGAGAAAAGGGGAATCCTACTGCACTGTTGCTGGGAATGCAGACTGGTGCAGCCACTGTGGAAAACAGTGTGGAGGTTCCTCAAAGACTTAAAAATAGAATCACTTTATGACCCAGCAAATCCACTTTTGTGTATATATCTGAAAAAAAAAATAGAAAACACTAATTCAAAAGAATATGTGCACTCCTGCGTTCATAGCAGCGTTATTTACAATAGCCAAGATATGGAAGCAAATATTTCAAAAATATTGAATGTCACTGTAATTGAAAAATAAAATTTAAAAACTATGACTGTCCATAACTAGGCATATTTGGCAATACATGAAGTATAATTTTAAATCTGTCTTTTGTAAGAAAGTAAGAGTTAAGATGGGCACGTTTTTAGAGTGGATCAAAAGGATGAACTGATTAAAACCAGCACAATTTACAATAGCCAAGTGCTGGAAGCAACCTAAGTGCCCATCAGTCAATGAGTGGATCAAAAAAAAAACTGTGGTACATTCACACAATCGAATACCACATAGCAGAAAGAAAAAAGGAGCTCCTACCCTTTGCGACAACATGAATGGAACTGGAGAACATTATGCTAAGTGAATAAGCCAGGCAGTGAAAGACAAATACCATGTGATCTCACCTCTAAGTGGAACCTAATCAACAAACCAAACCAGCAGAAAAATACAACCAGAGACATGGAAATAAAGAACAAACTGACAGTGACTGGAGCGGTGGGGGAAAGGAGATAATGGAAGAAAGAAGGGGAAGAGTCATCAAGGAACATGTATAAAGGACACATGGACAAAGCCAAAGGGGGTAGGATAGAGGGTGGGAAGTTGGGGGGTGGGGTGGGTAGGCGTGGTAGGGTGAAAATGGAGACAACTGTACTTGAACAAGAAAAAAAGCCTGTATTAAAGTAATTTTTAAAAAGTCAGGCACAGAATAGAAAGAGTAATGTGTTCAGAGTCATTCAGCTGGTTATATAACATCCTCGTATGCCTCACATATAAATGTATTTACTCAGTTGTCAACATACCGGTTTTCATCATTTTGCTGTTGTAAGAGTTCTAAACATGGAGTCAGAAAAGTCACATTACATGTTGATTCTACTGCTATTATCTTTGCATTCTTGTGCAAATCGTTTAACTTCTCTGGGCCTGCTTCTTTATTAGCAAAAATGTTGAGGTAAACACTTTACTTTGTCTACCTTGAAGGATGTAGTATGGTAATAGGCACCAAAGTCCTTTAAAATGTGTAAAGTAGTATGCACACTTAAGAGAGTAATCACCAACAAAACAAATAGTTTCAAGTTCTTATAAAAATGGGAAGGTGGTACCCTCACAATGTTCTTTCTGTCGCTCCCCTCAGAAGGTTCCATCCTATGATGAACACTTTGGAAACATTCTTTGGAAGCAAATTTTCACTTTGGAAGGTATGTCATCACTCTTTCCATTTTGCCCTCATACTCACAGAGATATGTCCTACCTTTATTGTTATGGCAAATGCCTTTGTCTCCCTACACATTCAAAAATTTCTATCACACAATTATTTTTATCATCTGAAACATTCTCAGGCTCTCATTCATGGGGTCCTCTCTTTCATCTACAAAGACACTTACATAAGATTACCTCCTAATTACTTACATATTGGGACACGCTCCCAACCTGGAGAGTGAGTTCTTTGAAGGCACGGGTCACATAATATCAGACTTTGAATCCTCACTTCTAAGTACATAACAGACATTGAGAATATACTAAATGAATGAATTGAATAAGCAAGAAGTTACATAGATGAATTTAATACTTCCACCTCAAAAAAAAAAAAACATAAAAATTAAAACAATGCTTTCCAAATTGAGCTATGAATAACTTCTAATTGTCTGTTGTTGGTGATACCACCATTAATTGTGAAACATCTACATAACGGCTGCCCCTTTCCACCTCTTTGCTTTTACTAGGGAAATTTATATGTGATAGGAAAATTATTCCCACATTCAATGTAATCAGATAGCAGGATTTCATTGTTTTATATTTAGTTAAGGATGAATGCAAGTTTGACAGGACAAATTGAAAATTTAAGACTATTTATTTTGAAAAATTCAATCTAAACTAACAGTGGTCATTAAGTTGCTTGCAGTGACATTTAAAGGGTAGAAAACATGAAGTAAACAGAAAGTGGAAGAGCTGAGGAGAAAAATTAGGAATAGTGTATAATCATGAAGCCATAATAGGGGTGTCAAACTCATTTTCACCTGGGGCCACATCAGCCTCGTGGTTGCCTTCAAAGGGCCAAATGTAATTGTAGGACTGTATAAATGTAACTACTCCTTAACAGTTAAGCGAAAGCTCGGCACTGCCACTGGGTAGAAACAAGGTGCCAGGCCAAATAAAACAAGGCGGAGGGCTGGATTTGGCCTGCAGGCATTGTATTTGCCACCTGTTCCATACAAGATTTTCTAAAAGAAAGAGGTAGAGTCAAATCCTGAAGATCCATAAAGAAAATAAACAAAATGCCCTGGCTGGTATAGGTCAGTGGATTGAGCACATGCTGCGGAATAAAGGGTTGCCGGTTCGATTCCCAGTCAGGGCACATGCCTGGGTTGCAGGCCAGGTCCCCAGTAGGGGGTACACGAGAGGCAACCACATACTGATGTTTCTCTTCCTCTCTTATCCTTCCCTTCTCCTCTCACTAAAAATAAATAAATAAATATTTTTAAAAAGGAAAGAAAAATAAACACAACTTAAGAAGAAGGAGCACTTTAGTAAATTTATGATGCTACATGAAATAGAATTTTAGGTCATCCTTGGATGGATCAGCCATAGAAAGGAACGGGAAAACTTCTGCGTGTGGAAAAAAGGATAAGTGTAACCTAATGCATAATTATCTTAAGTTGAATATGGTCTGATCAGTAGGGCTAGACTGAAAAGCATATAGATTTTTTATTTCAGTTGGATTGATATGAAAGAATATTAATTCAAGAGAGGACATAACATCCCTTTCAAACAATACATTAATTTCATATTTATTCCTTTATCATCCTCCTGTACCCAACACAGGTGATAAAATTCAGAGTACTTTTTCAGTTTTCTGTCCTGTGAACAGAAACACTGAATACAATCCACTCTGACCAGTGTGAGGTGATTTCTCATTGTGGTTTTAATTTGCATCTCTCTGATTAATGATGTTGAACATATTTTCATATGTCTATTGGCCATCTGTATGTCCTCTTTGCAGAAGTGCCTATTCAGGTCCTTTTCCCATTTCTTTTTTTTAAACTGGAATGAAGTACAGAATTTCTTAAACCAACTTCCAGTTCTTTTGTTTGGTTTTAAGATTTTATTCACTTACTTTTAAAGAGAAGGGAAGGGAGGGAGAAAGAGAGGGAGAGAAACATCAATGTGTGGTTGCCTTTCATGCGCCCCGTACTGTGGACCTGGTCGGCAACCCAGGCATATGCCCTGACTGGGAATCGAACCGGTGACCCTATGGTTCGCAGGTCTGTGCTCAATCCACTGAGTCACATCAGCCAGGGCTCCTTTGCTCATTTCCTAATCAGGATGTTTGTGTTCTTGGTGTTGAGTTATGTAAGTTCTTTATACATTTTGGAAATTAAGCTGTTGTCAGATGTATCATTGGCAAATATGTCCTCCCATGCAGTGAGTTGTCTTTTCATTTTGTTGATGGTTTCTGTAGTCCCATTTGTTTATTTTTTCTTTTTTTCCCTGCCCAAGGACATATATTGGCAAAAATATTGCTACAAGAAAAGTCTGAAATTTTACTGCTGTGTGGCCCAGTTTATTTATTTTTATTACAGTGATTTAAGTGACTTCATGTACTTTCACTTAGGTGGCAAGGGGGAAAGGCATTTTGTATGATTAACAAGATAACTCTCTGATCCTTGGTTTATACAAGTAACACTACTGAAAAAATTATTACTTTCGAGTATTTTCTGAAAAAAAAGACTGAGTCAAAGTTTAACCAGTTCTTGTTACGTTGTCATTTAAAGTCAGAATTCTAATTTTTATGTGTAGTGGTCATGTAAGAAGTATATTATGTGATTTACTGACCAAGATTTATTTTACAGAAATATTTTGTAAAAACCTCTCACCTGCCCCTTTCAAGTGTACGTTAAAAGGACTAAATGAGAGTACTTAGATAGGAAAAATATAGATTAATAACATTTTTAAAGTCTATATTTGGGTACTATCCATATGGACTCAGGCATGTGCACAGATGTACAATAAAAATTCTGCCATTTTGAGAACTCTCAGGATTTTTCCTGCTTTAAATATAAACAAAATGATTTCAAAACATAATCTAGAATTTATATACTGCAAAAAGGGGAGCAAAGAAGTCACTCAATAGATTTTCACCACCAAAAATAACTCAGTAACTAATCACCACCCCTAATGTTTGGTTAATAATAAAGGCAGGATATCTTACGGTGTAGTGTTTTTAAAGGGTGGAAACTATGTATGAAGGCTACTTTTAGTTACTCATTTCCCGTCACAACATGAAGTGATACCTGTAGATGCTAAATCTTATTACCCTCTAACTTTCTGATAGAACGTGAGAGGAAACTTATTTTTCTCTGTAGGGTTTCTTGAATGGTTGTCACACAGGGCATTTTTAAATAACTGTACAGGCTGCTTTCTGATTAACCTAACTACATGCTTTAGTATAATGGGATATTTCAACACAGCCTTCCACAGCCTCCGAAAAAGAATAGTGACAAGGCAGCTTATCATCCCTGAAGCATATTGTACAATGGAATGTTTTATTGTGCTGTTTAAATGTACTTTCTCCCTTGGGAAAAAGCCAGCCAGCATAAAGAATAGACGCTGAATGAGTGACACATGTAGTGGTGAAGAGTTGCGTAGTTGACTGCATGTAACTTGTGTATGATGGGGAGACGGGGTTGGGGGAAGGGCCTTGGAGATGCAAATGTGGCTTTCTATAATCCAGCAGACTTGGCGTGTGACTATGTGGTTTTTATGAGATCTCTCGTTTGGGGATGGTTTGAGGATTGACCAGATGGAAAGCAGGGCACTGTGGGATATATCATTTATCACAATGACAGTGTGTAGTCATCAGCGATCCTCTCCACACAGGAGGAAGCTAGAACAGTAAATGTGGAGCAGTATTACAGCCGGACTAGTGGAGTTTGGCAACATTTCTATTTCTCATTAACTTAATCATATTAATTCATTAGTCACATATATCAAAGTAATTCGCTCAAGACTTGTCACGATGAACAATTTATAACTGCTAGCTTTCTCTACAGGAAAAGTGAATGAAATCATCCAGACTTTTTTTTAATTTCTTAGAAAAATTACAGTCACATCTAATTATACTAGCTGCCCCACACTATATACTTCTATAAGAATGATCAAAAAAGGAAAGGAAAGTTTAAAGTTTTATTTATTGAAGTTATGTAATCACCAACAATCAACTATGCGAATTATACCAAGAATTTCCTAATTCTGAAACAACAAACATCTTCTCTCTCATATGTAACTTAAGCAGTCCTTATATGATTCTGAACATTTACAACCCAAATTTTAAATACTAAGGTTTTACATGAAAGATATATTTCAGTGTATCTGTCAAAATATAGTATTAATCATGAAGAGACCTGGGTTTTGAAATTCTGGCTCCACCTCTCACTGCCTCAGAGATTTGGGGCAAGTCATTGAACTTTTTCAAAACTCATTTTCTTCATCTGTTAGTCAGAAATATTACTGCTAAACTGACAGGATTACTGAGAATATCAAATGAGAAAACATTTGAAAATCATTCTTTTTTAAACGTAAAGCTAATGTATACCCTTAGACACATATTATGTATGTGTAAATGTCGTATAAAACACTATAGAGCCCTGACTGGTGTGCCTCAGTGGATTGAGTGCCAGCCTACAAACCAAAGGGTCGCCAGTTCAATTCCCAGTCAGGGCACATGCCTGAGTTGCGGGCCAGTCCCCAGTAGGGGGTGTGCCAGAGGCAACCACACATGGATGTTTCTCTCCCTTTCTTCCTCCCTCCCTTGCCCTCTCTCTAAAAATAAATAAATAAAATCTTTTAAAAAACACTATAGAAATTATCTTCATCATCGCCATCATCATCCTGTGAGGACTGCTTGAATTCCAAGCTTTCCCTCCACCTACACTGGAAATAAGCAATGGTTTTTGCTCTACAAACAACCCACGCAACACAAAAATGATTGGCATATGTCCAAAAAATTGAGTGGGGACATTTTAGGTTGAAATAATTATAACACATGTTTAAAAAGCACTGACAGACATGAACATGGGAATGGGCACTTGTGAAACCCAGATTCAATCGATATTATGAATGGAGTTCTTGTTATTAAACTGATATAGTTAAACTTTTTATTTGGTAGACAAACTATAACCACATGTTAGTCTAAACTCCACTCCACATTACAAAATATTAGTATTTCAACCTCTGGGTCCTATGAGGCCAATGGTTCTTCCTGAGCACACATAAAATAAATATAGTGCAACGGCATAAAAGCAGTTACCATGTGCATGTGTGACATGAAACACGTTTCACAATATTGCTCATTTAAAAACCCAAATATAGTCATAGAAACAGAAACATTTTAAGTCAACCATCAAAAAGCTTTGGTTTTATTTTTCTAGATTGATATCTCCTTTTTACAATCAACAAAGAATGGCCTAAAACCCCTCTGTCCTCCTTCTGACCACTTCTGAGCATCCAAACTCACTGAGTGAGAAAAGGAAAGGCATCGTGCAAAGGACCCTGATTCCAATGATGCAATCATGCTAATAGGCATTATATCATATCATAAAATTGACATCACACTGCCAAGACTTGGCAGGATTCTGCTTATGGTTCTGCCAATCCTGAGTTGAGTGATGTCGCTACTATTACTGGATTGAATCTTCATGGCTTCAGTTACCCAGGGGCTTGGATAGCAGCTGAAATTCCTAAAAATATTTTGCTACAATAAACCTCGAAGAAAAAAAAAACAGCTGAAGGATCTGCTACCTTTTAAGGAATGAACACTACAGGAGTTTCATCTGAAGCACTTTATTACTTCCTTGTAAGCTGTCAGTTTAAATCTCTCTCAGGCCAAATTCCACATCTGTCTATTTGAAATGCTTCATAAGCTGAGGCAAGGGGAGCAGTCCTCTTTGGGGAAATTCAAAGGCACACACAACTAATCCATCCTTTCTGTGCGATCCAGAATATGAGCACTTCTGCAGAGCTGCAGAGGAAGATGGGAAGGATATTCCTGTTTTTCCCCTCACTGTGGCCCCAAAGTTTTTTACAGAAAATACTATATAATGGGATTATGATGTAATAATGTGCTTTCAGGGAATTAAGGTATGGATCACACAGCAGGAACACAGACAAGAACACGAGATGGGAAGATCAGCAGTTCAGCATATGAAGGCAAAACCCAGTCAAACCTCCTCATTTTGTCATAAGTAGGGGAAAGGCTGAAGAGGATTTTGGAAAACTCTGACTCACAAAATGAATTTTATTTTAACAGGTTGCAATTTTTTCTCATGTTATTTGGTGCAGAATAGATGTTTAACAAATATGTGTGAAATGAAAAGAATGCATGTATCTTTACCGATACAGACGAGAGAGATAGATTCTATAGTTACTTAGGTATAATATATAAATGAATATCAGACAATCATGTCAAGAATAGATCCTATGAGTCCTATTTTAGTGCATAAAGACCTATCATTAGTAATTAGTATGCTGATTAGCTACATAAAATCAGATCTTGCAAAAGTAATTTTTAGACACCTAAGTACATTTGAATCCTCCAAGTATTTCAGGCCCTACACCTATGCACATTGACACACACAGAAACATTTCTTGTTTGTCATTTTCACTTGCTAAAAATATATTTTTACTAATACTAGAGACCTTAGCATAGCCATTGTCTGGATTATCTCAAATTCTCAATAAGCAAAGTTTGAATGAATCAGGTTTTGTTACATAGAGGAACTATAACCAAAAGAAAATATTTTTGAAATAAAAAATAGAAATCAAAAAAGGAAAGAAAACCATATAAAATAGAAATTAAAATAAATTACATTTATGCTAAGCAAATAAAATATAGCATACCAGAAAATATTCTGCATTTTAAAAGATTTATATGTCAAATATGTGAAGAAATTGAGAACGCTTCTTAAATAAATCTAAGGGCAATAGCGTAACAATATCTAAGTCTTTTCACTTACATTTTTTTTGCTCGCAATTGCTGAGGAGAAAACAACAATTTAAAGGTAAACTAATACACAAAAACATCACAGTATTTGAAAATAAATACCATCATCATTTTATTTTCACATTTAGGCCACATTTTCAAGTCATAAATAGAAAGAAATAATATGAACAAATGTAAAACAAGTTACTATTTAGGCAATCTTAACAGGTTCAAAGGTACTTCTATACATACATGACATTGAAAGAGAAGGCAGCAGACTTCTCAATAGTTGATTTGCCAGTTTTATGTAAAATTATACACAGCTGTATGACATTATCTCTTTCTTTACAAAAATATTTTGAAACATAAGGACCTAAAACCCGAAATTATTGTAAAGCATGCCAATAATCGTGTGGGAGAGAAAGGATAATTCCCAACCTGTAATAAACCATATTAAAAATATCAACTGAATTCCTCAAAAATATTTTTAAATAAAATTAAAGCAAGTTAAGTGTGTCATGCACAGTAAGTTGAATGGCAAGGATGAAAGTTGCTGATAGCTAACTTGAAAATAGGTTCTACTACATAATACATTTAAGGATTTTTAAGGCTTCAGTTATAGAAATGTGATGCTTAAAGTGTTTTCTGTGCATTTAGGTTATTTTTTAGGAAATCAAAAAAGTTCAGTGGTCATTTATGAGACTGATATTTTGAGGGGAGCACTGTTTATTGCAGTGTTCAATGAAAAACACAGGATAATTATTTAAGACAGAGACAAGTTGACTTTCTTCTTTTCTAATCATAAGGTTTCTCCACAAGATGTGCGTAATCTACGTTTTAATCTAGAGTAATAACTTGCATAACATACAAAGATACCCAGAACTCTTGAAAACCAAAATATATTTATACATTTCTGAGACATATAAGTAAGTGGGTGTGCTGCATCAAACCCTAGGAAGATTTGAGACAATGCTAATTTGGCCAGGGTACCCCCTACCCCTTTCACCAACACACAAAAGCGTCCATGCATGCATACATACATACAGAAAATAAAGCTTTGAAAAGTCTCTTCTGCAAGAAAATGACAATTACTTGTTTAAAGATGCATATCCATTTGATTTGAGTCACTGGAGTGACAGAACTGTTTGTGTGAATACTCAAATGTTCAATCAGGTAACCTCTAGCAGAGTTTGAACAGCTCTGAAGGACAAGGCAGTTAGATCAATATTAGTTTACTTCAAATGCTGGGCACTATAAAGAGACAAGGCTGATCATGGGGTGGATTTTATTACCTGGCGGAGTGATAATTCCTGGCGATAAGAGGGCTGGGACTGAATGGGGCAGAACGTGAGCATTGTCCTGTAACGCTCCCAAAGAACGTTTAGGGGGCCTTCCAGGCCTTGAGCTGTTGAAAAACAGATAAAGATCAGGTTAAAATTGTACACTTTTTGGAAATACAGTCACTTGCTACATTTGCCTGCTAAATCTTATTTAATTGCCAAGAGTGACAGAATTTTATTATATTAAACGCTATGTTCATTGATTACTGAAAGACTGTTATGTTCCTTCCCACTAACTTTCTGAACATATGACAAACATTAAAACTGTAAAAGATCAATTTCTAGTTTAGATTACATTTGCAAACCACTGCTTTGCAATACAGCTCTCTGTTGTGAGAAGCCCAGTTACCCCCTGCTGTTAACACTACAATTGATCCCTGGTGTTAATACACATACTGAGATCTGAGATACTGACTCACAGAGTTAAAATTGTACAGAATGTGAAATAATTAAGTTTCTGCCTGCATGCTGGAGGTGAGTGGTAAAGAGCAGACAGATGTACAGTAAGACCTGACGTTTATTAGCATGTCCACAGCTGCCAGAGCATATAAGTAACAAAGGACCTACACCCTCCGTAGGTTTTTTCCCCTCATTTTTATTTTTTAGAGTGATTTTTATTTTATTTTTTGATGATTTTTGATTGTTGTTCAAGTACAGTTGTCTCCATTTTCCCACCACTACTCACCTCCACCCCACCCAGCCCCACCTCCCACACTCAATCCTACCCTCTTTGGCTCTGTCCGTGGGTCCTTTATACCTGCTCCTTGATGGCCCTTCCCCTTCTTTCCTCTGTTATGCTCCTCCCCTCCCCCAACTAGCAGCACACTCTCCTAAAGTAGCTGTACCAACAAAAGCTGCTACCTTCGTAATCTAGGCTGCCTTCTCTCACAGATTGGCATGTTTAACTGATGAGTTGAGGCCAAACTTACAACATTAACCTAATTCATTCCATTTGCGCATTCTTTACCCTAGTGTGAACAGTTCAGAAACCGCAGTTGCAAATGTTAATCCATAGAATAATGAAAGAGAAAGCCAGTATCTGGCTTCCATCTAGGCCCCTAATACAGTCAGTGTACCGAATGCATCATTTGGGAGCTGTCACTACAAAGAAGAGGCACATAAGTCATCGAACATTAGGATCAAGTCACTCTCAAGTCACCCAATATATTTCAGATATTACTTTCTAATGTTGCCTAAGATATTGCTGTTGCTTTTTAGTAGGAATTCAGTTTACAAAGCTGAATAATAGAGGTTTTGACACAATGCTGCAAAATACTACATTAAATAACCCAAGCCACAAAAATGTATGAGGTTCAGATAGAGAACATTTCCAAAAATGACTTTCGGTTCAAACAAGAAATTTAAGTTGAACCTCACTCTATCAACTTTGCAGTAGCAAAGTGCTCCATCAATGTAAGACAGACTCTGCTTTTAAATGAAGACAACTTCTAACAACCTTACACAGAGGTACCGTTACCCAGTTCATTTTTCATACACTGCTGGTGTGATTTTCTTTCATTGTACATCAATATTGTATATCCATCTAGCACGAAAAAGTCTGTTTTTTCTCATTTAATGTTTCAATTTTATAAACTGACTCTCTTGTCCCTCTTTCTGCTTGTATCTGGGCCATAATTTATTTTATTTAATTCCATGTTGTTATCCTGTGTGTCCTTGTCCTGTGTTACAGTTAACTCTTTTAAGGACTAGTAATAAGAGGAATATGCCATTTATTTCAAACACCTTAAAGGATCCCAAGATGACTGAATAATATTCCTCAGGGTACATTTTGTCATTAGAAGAAGGCACATTCGCTCACTGAATAATCACCAAATCTGTACTTTTTAAGTGCTTCTTTCTGTCTTTCCATTTGCCAGAATGACCTTTGTTCAAGTGCACCTGATGGCTCTTTGTACTTTTCTAATACCAATATTTCAGTGCTGTCTTCATGCTCATGATCACTTCCGCCAGGCTGTCTCCAGAATGAAGGAGACTCTATTTCCATGTGATGAGCCACCTGTTGACAGTGCACTGTGGAAGCTATCCAATTGGACTGGCTCTGCTCTGTGAAGGCAGTACATATGTCTGCTTTTGTGTGTTGCTCTGTCCTGAGTAACTCTCGTGGTGTCTAGCACATAGTAGGGTCCAGCAAATGGTTAATTAAATCAGCTCATTAATACAGACGGGAAATATTTCACCATTGCTACAATTTTCAAGTATCCCTTAGATTGGTCTACAATTTGCAAATATTTCTTAGACTGCTCTACTCTCCTTGACCACATGAATCTCAAGCTAGTTGCATCAATTAGTCATCAAATAATCATTTTTAAGTCTTGGACTCTACAGCCATTAGAGAGCCTTCAAAATGTGATCCATTCAAATTTGACTATGCCCAAGGTTGACCAAGGGTGGATGCCACTGTCCCTGGAGTCATACATGTGCAGTGACAATATCACGTATTCAATCATCGAGCAAACAAGCATGCGGTAGGTGCCCGTTCAGTATGTGTCCGGTGTTGGAACTAGGGATGAGGGTCACAATGGTTAAAATGTAAGCTTGACAGGGTCAAGGGTTTGGGTCTGTTTGTTGTTTAATTCATTGTGAGGACCTGTAATAGCTTCTACCTTTGAGGAGCTTATGTTCTAGTGACAGAGATGTGTGTTTCACCTATTATTTAGAATGTATGATTAACTCTTTAGTGAAGATGATGGTGTGATATCTACTTCCAAACTTGTATAAATTTATCAGTGAGCAAAAGTCACATTCAGGTGTCTTCATTTTTACTTTTGGGGAGAACACTTGGGCCCCTAGAATAAATTAATTAGAATAAAATTTGTGAAAGAGTTTTAAAATCAAGAGATCTTCATACTAATGTAAGATAGCTTTATTTTTAATTTTAGACCTAACGATCCTCTGTAATAAGATATTCCTAGCACTAAAGTTCCTACATTTCCTTTCAGAGAAGACAAGCCTGACAACATGAAGCTCCAGATAACTCCATGGAAGGTTGGTAAAGATCATTCTCGACAGATGATCCTGGCATACTTCTTATCTTTAAGAGCTCTATTAACATCAGGCACATATTTACATATTAATCAAGACAAATAAACATGTGGTGATTTAACCAGGAAACTGGTTTTTGGATGACAATTTAATCAGCATAGGTTGAAAGCTCCATCTTTGCCACATCCTGTTGCTGCTAAATTATTGATTGCATTACTGATTTCAGTAGTGCTTTATTTTATAGAGTACAAATAACCATGTAATTACCCTTTAATTAAATGATAATTGCTTGTTGGCAATTATTTGTTTCAGTTTAATTACAAGGTTATTTGTACTCTGTAAAATAAAAGAGGTTTTTTTTTCTAAAGTTCCCACCCAAATGGTTCTGTGGATATATCACCCATAAACACCACAAATGAAACTTGTTGAAGTACAAGATAACAGCCCTATAAAATAGCAAAAATTTTATTAAATAACTCAGCTAAGTCTTTGAGGGACTCGGGTTTATCGAATCATCATCAGCTATAACATTTATAAGTGTTTTGGGGGACTATTATTCCAAAGAGTCATGATTTTCTCTGGGTCCAGGTCATCCTTTAACATAATTTATTTTGATATGTATTTGACCCTTCTTTCTGCAAGCTTCTTTAGAAGAAATGAAATAATAGCTCAGCTTCCTAAGGTTAAAGAATAACCCAACTTGAAATACAGTATATCAACAGCATTTCACATTTCTGCAGGTGAAGTGAATCACATCAGAGTGTTGCTTTACCATTTATATATACAGTTTGCAGAGTTGGAAGTTCCCTAGGATGGAACATTCATGAGGCCTTCTGTTATTGACAGAATAGGATGCATTCTATATTTTTGAAGATTCTATTTACTTCTTTTTAGAGCGGGGGAAGTAAGGGAGAAACAGAGAAACATCAATGTGTGGTAAGCTCTTGTGCACCCCCAGCTGGGGACCTGGCCCACGACCCAGGCATGTGCCCTAACTGGGAATTGAACCAGCGATACTTTGGTTTGCAGGCCGGTGCTCAATCCACTGAGCCACAACAACCAGTGCCATTCTATGATATATTTATTTGAAGTTGTAATAGCTGATATTTTGCTCATTAAGATTATGAAATTTCACTGCTGGAATTATTTTTATTTCATGTCATCAGTCATCTGTATGTGAATCAGGGCATCAGTAACAGGAAGATGATTGATTTTGTGTTTCAAAAATGTCTCATTAGTAAATTCATGGGTGCTGTCACAAGCTTTGAAGATATTAAATGTAAATCATATGGTCACACATGATTTAGTGAGGAATCACAAGTCATGCCATCCTCTTTAAAGAAACTCTTGTAACATTCCAGGACAAACAGAGCAAACTGCTGAGGATACAATGGCTCTTAAGGGGAGTGTTAGCAGCAATCCGTAATGACCACTGCTCCTGGATTCCTGAAGTGGCCTGTAATAATGACCTGGGGTTTACTTTTCAGAGCTATCACTGATATTTAAAACCCTTGGGGACAGGCCCTGAATGTGTCATTTTTTCAATTACATTAAAAGCCATGAAAACCGCTAATGACATTTGCTTCAAAGGTGTTGTTTACCTGACTGTAAAAGTGCTACTCTTTAAATGTGCTGGTACATTTCTGTTCAACAAGAATCTTTTGGAGGAGATGGTAAATCTTGGCATTGAATCGTGGATTAATAATAATCTCTTTGGTCTGACATTTACTACAGCATTTCACGGATGCCAATGATAGTTCAACTCTACTTGACCTTTCAGTGTTTATGAAGAGAAACAAGCTCTGACCTCACAGCAACCTGAATCCATCTTCTCTCAGTGTTGGCAAACCGATCACTTTTCTAACTATGGCACTGGATTGTATTCCCAACCAGATCAAAGGCAGTAGCACCCGATTCAGCAACCCGGAAAAAGTCATCCATGCAAAATGAGCAATTAACATTAATCATATATGAAATTGTTCAAGCTGATCACTGGAACCTGGTCACTATGGTAACTCTCATAAAATGGTGCTTATGTTAAACTGGGCGTCAATCATCCCTTGGTTCATGGGAACTTGAATTGTAGCTCATCATGTCTCCAGGAGCTATCAGTACAAGGAACAAAAAAAAAATAACAACAACAAAAAAAAACCACGCCAGAGGCAAGGTCATTTAGTCCCTTCTTCAGTCCTCAGACACAGAGCCAAAACTTGCATGTGGATGTTGGAAAAGCATCAACACCAGCATTACCTTACAGCTAGGGGATTTCAGGAAATTAACATAAGGTGTGCAGAGGACCAAGAAAAACCTCTACTTGTTAATGGGGCATGCATTGCAATAGCAAGGCTCATGTAGAACAATTCAGGTTTATGCATTAATATTATAATTGTTACTAATAGAATCATTTATAGCTTTTATTTTAAATATTCGGATTCTATTATTTTTACTTTTTGCATTTTCATCGGGTGTACACATATTTAAAAGAGTTACATCTTTTTGGAAAATTGAAACTTTTAAAATTTATTATTATGTAGTAATGTTTTAACCTATAATTATATTTTCTTAATGTATATTATATCACATATTAAAATAGTATAGTTATTATTTTAAATTGTCATGTTTAATTCCCTTGCTAACCCTGAATTCCTGTTTTTCCTTCAATAAAAAAGAAATCTGATGTAATAAACAATTTAAGGGTTGACTACTCACTTGATAGAAAGTACAACTGTGAAGCTATTTTATACTTCATTTACTTGACTCTGCTCCCTATTTAAATTAAATGTGCTCTAGGCTGGTGTTAGCACCTTTAAACAAGTTCACTTTTTGTCATAAATTGACTGACTTCTAATATAGTTCTTAGCATAATTAAGAAAGACCGTGTAACAGAAATGCTGATTTATGACTAAAATTCTTAGCAGCCCCTTCTTTTTTCACCTGTTTAATTCATATTAGCATCAGTAGATTTAATGTACCTTAGTAAAACTTAGAATAAATCAAAATAAAAAACATTTCCCCTCTTAAGGATATGATATCACTGTCAGACACATGTTTTAAAATAAAGGCATTCTTGAATTCAAAGAGTGTATCACTGTGCAGAACTTCTGATATTAAGGGAATGGACAAGAAGTGGAATTTCAGATGCCATGTTCTACCAGCATCTGAAATTCCACATATGTGTCCCCCAATACAGGCATGCTTTCAGTTACCAAAACTATAAACTCAAGGATAATTTTGATTAGCCCTCATCTTCTCCCTTCATGTTTACTTTTTAATATTCCTGTTCCATTATAATATGTGTCATCAATTTTCATATTTATCTCCTTGTATTTCTAACACCCTAATTCAGGCCCTCATCACTTCATGCCCAGGTTATTTTCTTTTTTAAAGATTTTATTTATTTATTTTTAGAGAGGGGGAAGGGAAGGAGAAAGAGAGGGAGAGAAACCTCAATGTGTGGTTGCCTCTCAAACACCCCCAACCAGGGACCAGGCCCACAACCCAGGCAGGTGCCCTGACTGGGAATCAAACCTGCAACCCTTTGGTTCACATTCTGGCAGTCAATTCACTGAGCCACAGCAGCGAGGGCTTGCCCTGTTTATTTAAACAGGCAGATTCATAGTTCCAATCCATTCCGCGTAAACTGTGGTGTGAGTTTTGATGAAACATTCCTTCATTATGTCATCTTTTGCTCTACAATCTGATTGCATACAAAATGAAATCTAAATGCTTTAGTGTATATGCCTCAATATGTCTTTCTTCTCTTTTCTCCAATCACTTCTTAAATGAATCTTCTACTCCAGCTTGACCAGTTGCTTCACTATCAGCTATGCATAGTATTTGACCCTAAACCATTTCCATTGTGAAACATCTACAAGGTGTTAGGGCTCCTGGGGACATGTTTTGCTAAGCTTCACCACCCTGGGAAGGCTTCAGTGTAACCCACTGTCACTGCTGCTGTGTTTCTGTCAGGCCACTCACTGTCTCATGCTGTGGATTGTCACCCAGGCTTCCTTTCGCACGAAGGGCACTTTAGTACCAGCATTGGAGGAGCGGTTATTGAGAAAAATTGAGAATTTCTTTGATGCTATTGATGACAATGTGATCCTAAGAGCAACAAGTGTGCACAAAGGGCAGTATGACCCAGGTCCTTCAAACTGACTGGTAACTCGGACTCGAACCCGGATTTCACCAGTCTGTCCATCAATAAGCTTTACATCCACAGTGTGAATGTTCATTGTCTTTAGACTTTTTCTTTCTGGGAGTTACTATTCTTTGCTTTGAGAGAATGTTATTTTCTGGTCCAGCAGGCTAAATAATAACAAATATGCTGCTAAATAAAACCCCCTCCAAGGCAGGAGGCTAGAGATGGGAGTAAATAAACCTTTACATCCTAAAATCAAAAGTGTTTCATCACTGATCACTTTTTTGAACATAAATTTACCTAACAGGTTCTTATTTCCTAATTCCCAAATACAATGTACAGCCTGTTCTAAGTAATAAAAATCTGTTGATCATTTCTCCTTTTTGAGGCAATATAATATTTATAAAGGTCAAAACCCCAGAAAATGTAAAGTTCTGAAACACTTTGGGCCATTAAACCCCATCAGTGCCATGTACTGACAGCAATGGAACATCGAACTCAGCGCAGAGCCGGGGGATGACCCTACATGAACCCTCCTTCTGGACTCAGAGCAACAAGGCATTTTCTATATGGGCACAGCGCTGTCATCCTTTTAGGCACTGTAAAAATGGAAATAAATTTATCTCGACACCATGGTAAATGAAGCAGTTTGTCCCACTCTGCCTACTGCAAAAATTAAATGTAAATAGAATATACCTACTCATCTAGACTCTCAATTTCTTGTTGACAAGGACTGTATCTTATTGATTGTGCCTAACATAGTTTTTGGTACAAAGTACACATCCCCTGGGAAGGAAGGAAGGAAGGAAGGGAAGAGGAAGGAGGGAAGGAGGGAGGGAGGTAAGAACAGAGGGTAGGTTCACAAAATTATTTTGAACATTTTGCCAGAATATTTCATAAGGTGGTATGGAAGCACTTTTGTGAGATTCCACTGAAGTTTTTGGAGGTAGAAATAAGAGCCAACTGTATTGATTTTCTCCTGAACGCTCCTGGAACTGGTTTAAAGTGCCCAAATGAACATGTGGCAGGGTTACCAATGAGTGCAACAGGAAAGAAGCACACAGTATTTTTGTAATCTAAATTTAGAAAGGAATCCATTGTATAAATGTACCATAGTTTTTTGATCCACTCGTTTACTGATGGGCACTTAGGTTGCTTCCAGCACTTGGCTATTGTGAATTGTGCTGCTATGACCATTGGAATGCACAGGTTCTTTTGGATTGGTGTTTCAAGATTCTTAAGGTATAACCCATGGTACATTTACATAATGAAACACTATGCAGCAGAAAGAAAGAAGGAACTCCTACCCTTCACGACAGCATGGATGGAACTGGAGAGCATTATGCTAAGTGAAAGAAGCCAGGCAGAGAAAGACAAATACCATATGATCTCACCTATAACTGGAACCTAATAAACAAAATAAACAAGCAAGGAAAATAGAATCAGATATATTGAAATAAAGACAAACTGACAGTAACCAGAGCGGAGGGGGGAGGGGGATAATAGGGCAGAAGGGGAGAAGGGTTGTCAGGAACATGTATAAAGGACCCATGGACAAAGCCAAAGGGGGGAAGGATGGAGGGTGGGAGATGGGGGTGGGTAGGGGGAGGGAAATGGAGACAACTGTACTTGAACAACAATAAAAAGAGAGAGAAAAATAAATTTAGAAGGGAAACTTTTTTGAAAAATAGCAGGATATAAAAACTGAGAAGTGTTTCCCTTTAGTTTGCTATTTTAATGCCGGGATTGATTTTGCTTTAAATGCACTTAGTTAGAAAAGCCATCGCAAGTTTAGCTTGAAACCTGGAGAAGGGGAGTCAGCAAGGTAACACAGTTTCTATTTAATTTTCAATTTACATGAAGCCACAGGAAAATTAATCATTCCAAATAAGCTTCAAAGTAACTGAGGAAGGAAGGGGGTTTGCATTTTCCTAAATCCTTGCTAAAAGGTTACTACGTCCTTTATCTTACTGTCTTCCAGAAAGTTAGTGCTAGTGTTGAACTTAAACTGCTCATTTACCCTTCAGATATATTATGAGATGCTTTTCAATGAATATTAACTGCTAAAGAGAAGAGACTCTGACAATTTTCTTTACATTGTTGTGGTTACACAAGGGTTTCACAAACCTGTCTTCACGACTGCACACATTATAATTTATACATTAAACCCCACAGGGTGTCACCTTAGGCCTCTTGCCAAGAATAATCATTTTAAGTCTTTTCGTCCTTTAGTAAAAGGGTAATTATAAATGTGAAGGTGGCAGCAAAGCAAAGGTGTTAAGAGAGAACTTAAAATAATCTCCTCCATTTGAATACAGGAAGGCTGATGAAGGAAAGAATTAGGAGAGGAGGGAGGCAAATCAATTGGGGGGGGTGACAGCTAGCGTGTCAAGTACAAAGCATGAGATACTAATAGTGAAGGTGTGCTAGAAGTATGTAATCATCCCAAGTGCAACCAGCCTGCCTTTCTGCTAGAAGGGCAGGAAAACTCACAAACATTCCTCACTGGAATTCATTGGTTAAAAGCCAGCAATGAACTATACATGCAAAAGGTTACTTACTACCCCCACTTCCCACAAGTTGGGGCTATCTAACAATTTAGCAACCCTATTTTCCCTGCAGATAAATAGTATGCTCATTTAATTTGTCTTTTGTTACAACCTGAATGTGTGTAGTCTAATCTGGGAGTCTCTTCCTCCACACTACAGGTGCTTCCCTTTTGCTAATTAAACATTAACATTGTGCAATTGTCGGTGCTCTAAAATTGGTTGTTAATCACCTCTGACTAAGAGTACTGCAGAAAGTCTAAGGTTGTGTTCCAGATACATTTCAATAAATACAAGATGTTTCCGTCCTCTGAAACATTACACTGGAAGTTTATAGTTTATTTTTCAAGATTTCTACTTTAAATGGCATTGTTTTTCTACAACTTCATCCCTTGAAGGAGTGAGTGGGAGTGTGGGATACAAATAAAGGATGTTCCTAGAGGAAGTATGTCGAGTCAAAGTGAAAAGAAGGGTATTTTACCCAAATCTTACACGTGTGCTGTCAGGAAATTCCTTTTTCTTTTTTCATTTTTCTCCTGAAATGTACTGATTAATGTTAAGGTTTACATCCTCCTATGAGCAACATCTATAACTCAAAGTAATACTTTTAATATATGGACAAGTAGTAATCTATTACGAAAGCAATGGATGTTGGGTAAAGGGAACACAGACAAAACCATGCCATTCAGGAGTATTCAGGAGTCAAATGCACGTATGAGTGTGTGTATATGTACATAAACTGAAAATCAAGATCCCAGGGGGATAAAAACACCCAGAATTGGAACCCTAGTCTGTTGTTTGGGCTCTGAAAGCAGCAGCGTGCTTGAACCAACTGGAACCAGCTCTGAAGCACCAACTGTGTGTGTCAACTCCTAACTTCACATTGAGGATCAGGTTGGTGGAAATCGACTCGGCTCCCACCCTAAGCGCCAGCCAGTTAAACATTTACTAACACACAGTTGTCTGAAAGGAAAGCATTGCAGTCTCGGTCATGTTTTCTAAATCAAATAACTCTTCATTTTACCTTGCCATTTTTAGTGTTTCTATAGTTTAAGATAAAACCATTATCATTGTATCTGCCATGGAAAATCATGAAGAAAGACAATGTGAAGTCTCTATTAGGAAAACTTAAGTACGGAATCATATCTATGTTACAAAACACATGGAGAGCTGTTTTCCTAAACACTTAGCAGTTGTGAAAAAGAGCACAGTTAGAGGCATGGAACTGCCATTATTATCTCTAGAATCTTCAGTGACTTACCTACACCCCCTGGACTCTGTTCCTCTAGATTTGTAATAAATGACTTCTGTTCCTTATGCTTAATATTATAAGATCTTTGTGATAATACCATGGTCCCTTCCATTTGTCCTTTCTATGGAAGGAATACTAGTCAGGATGGCTTATGGAGGACTCAGTGGCAACTCCCACCCCTTCAACGTCCCAGTTTTCTCATTTGACCATACTATGTTATCAGGAATTCCCCTTTTCTGGACAGTAGCTATCCACCAAGGTAAATGGGCAGCATACTAAACCAATTATCTTCTGAGCAACAATGTCCTTACTTACTGTCAAAATGAGCTATTTAAATTCAAAATAGTATTTTATAATTTAGGTAGGATATTTCAAAAGAAACAAACAGCCTATCACACACTGGTAGTAAATGAACCGTGTTTCTAGAGCAGATTTTTGATATGATACAAACATTTAAAACGCTGATCATTTTTAAAATTCAGTATGTAGGTATTATAAAAGAAATACAAAAGCAAATAAGTTATCAGCCTCTATAACCAGAAACATATATTTATAAGTAATATATAAATCAAAACTCATGAGATTAGAACTGACAATGACAACTGATTTAAATATTTCAGAATCACCCTGGCTGGTGTAGCTCAGTGGATTGAGCGTGGGCTGGGAACCAAAAGGTCCCAGTTCGATTCCCAGTCAGGGCACAGGCCTGGGTTGCCAGGCCTCCGGTGAGGGCCACGTGAGAAGCAACCACACATTGCTGTTTCTCTCCCTCTCTTTCTCCCTCCTTCCCTTCTCTCTAAAAATAAATAAATAAAGTCTTTAAATATTTCAGAATCAGAGATCATATACTTCTATGAGAAAGGCTATTCAACAGACAGGCAAAAATTAAACATTCAAATGCTAAAGAGAAAATATTGGCATGTGATAAAATGGTTTAAACTTTAAACCATGTCTATAAATTGTTATAATTCATAAAAGTTTATGGTAATTCACGGCAATAAAATATACATTAAAACTCTAAAGTGAAACATGAAGTCAAAGATGACTGCCATGTAACTGCCAGTTTCCTCAGCAAGGGCCATGATAATTAGCGTGTTGGAAAGTACCCATAACATGATGTGCAGAAATAAAAAGCATTTCCAACCCATGAACATGTAATACTATGTCTATGTCAAGAACATATGTATTTATGTCATTGTACATCATCTGCCTGTGATGTAAATACATTTGCAATGTCATATTTTAGCCATTTGCTAATATGACAGTCACTTTTATTTGTCTGTTTAATAAGAATTATATATTAATGAAACAGTTTATGATAGTTCTAACATTAATAAGAATTCCACTTCTTTTATTTAAACTGCACTTTTATTATAATAATAGAAATAACTGAAATATAGAAGCTTTTCTATTATAGGTGAGATCATATGGTGCTTGTCTTTCACCAACTGACTGATTTCACTTAGCATAATACTAACAAACAAAATAGAACCACAGGCATGGAAACATGGAACAGACTGACAGCGACCAGAGTGGGGGGAGGGATGGGCATAATGGAGGAAAGAAGGGGAAGGGACTAGTCAAAGAACATGTATGAATGACCCATGGACATGGACAACAGTGTGGGAATTGACTGTGGGAGCAGGGGGCAGGCTGGGCAGACGTGGGCAAAGGGGGAAAAATTAGGACAACTGTAATACAATAACAATAAAAATGATTTTACAAGATGTTTATACATCACAATATGCCTTCTTTTCTATTATGTAGTGTAAAATAATAACAAAATCAATAATAATTTCTAACATTGAAAATGTATGTGCCAAGCACTGTTTGAATCTTTATACATATTCACTTTATTTATTCCTAATTTTAGGTGGTAGGTACTGTTATTGTCCCATTTTCTAAAAGAGAAGCATGAAGCAAAGAAGAGGTAAGCAGTTTGTAAAATTTACAAACTGATGAGTTCCTATTTGCCTAGGGAAGTCCAGAGCCACGTTCCCAGTAAGGTGACCATCAGTCCCACGTGGCTGTCAAGCAGTTGAAATGTGGTGAGTCTCAACTGAGATATTGTATAACTAAAATAAACACTATTTTAAAATCTTGGTACAAAAAATAATCATAGTGCACAATATATCGTTAATATTTTTACATGGTTACATGTTGCAAAGTTATTGCTTTCGGTATATTGGGGTTGATAAAACATATTGCTAAAATTAATTTCATCTGTTTCTTTTTACTTTTAAAATGTGATACCAGAAGAACTTTTAATTACACAAAGCGATCACATTTGTGGCATGCATTATATTTCTATTGGACAAGACAGATCTAGAATATACATATACACCCATCTGCAAATATTGAGCATCAAATGACGCTCTTGTTTTTAAAATCTCATTTCACTGAAATAAAACAAAATAAGAGTCTCTGAAAAAAGACAACAAGAAATGAAGAGAGATAAAGGTATCACTCAGTGATCCAAAGGTAGAAAAGAAAAATGTATAGTGGTGTATACCACAGAAAATACGAGAGTAGGTATGTTGATTGGAAGATGTGAAGGTTATGAGTTAGGTACCCAATTATAGCTCTGAAGTTACAACACTCTATTTGTTCATTCCACCCATCTGCATTGTGACATTTCTTATATGGTAGTCTGATATTCTCAAGTAACTCTTCAATTTCAAATTTAATTAACATTTTGTATTGCTATGTTTCAACTTCCTTGAGGATACCTGCATCTTTACAAGTATGTACATACGTGATTGGTACTAAAAAAAGGTGTTGAGCTTTTAGTAGGGACTTAGTTTTAAAGGGTCATCAGGGAGCATGTGTAAAGGACCCATGGACAGACCCAACACGGGGAGGATTGAGGGTGGGAGGTGGAGATGGGTGGGGCGGGGGTGTGTGGTGGGGGGAAACTGGGGACAACTTTACTTGAACAATAAAATGAAATTAAAAACAAAAAGCTGACACAGAAAGGAAAAGTCCTTATTTACAAGCAATTACAAATCAAGAGCAATCCACAAAAACAAACAAAAAAAATCCCACTCCCTGGTACCTTTCTTCATTTGCTAAAGGCTTACTGCAAAATGTCACAGTGCTGTCTTCCTGTAACTTTCTTATACCATTTTTCACATTCAGCCACGTGGGTTTTCCTGCCATTCGGAAGTAGGCAGAGATCAACAGCCATGGTCAGGACAGAGCAGGGCCAGCAGTGTCTCCATTTAGGCCGTACTAATGGGCTGAGAGCACCTCACGGCCTTCTAAGTCAAAAGGCATGAAATAGGCCTCCAAGAATTATGACCCGAGTTTGACTTTGGGGCCTTGCTTTGGACACATCATTTGTCAGGGCAATCAAGATTGCTTCTATCTCAGTCTCATTCCAAGCCCCAGTGAAAGGTTCTCTAGGAACTGATGAAACTGTCTGGCTCATATCCTTCACCTGCATATGGCATCACTATTCTAAAGGCTGTTTTTTGTTGTAGCTGTGTGACAGAGAAACACAGAAGTTTGAACTACTTTTAACATCAGATAGACCATTTTGAGGCTATCACCAGAATACCTAGGCAAGTCATTGGACATTAGACAAGTCATTTAACTTATATACATCATAGAAGCATAATCTGCAAATTGGAATTACTAACACCTACCTTCCAGGGTTGTAGTCAAGATACACACATATGCACACGAGCACCCATGGGAGAGACAAATCAGTCTCTAATAGTCTTTAATAATACTGTTTAATAATGTGACAGCTCCTAATGGTTGTAGGGTGTCATTAACACTCTTAGAACTGTTAGGTCAATATAGTTTATTTAATTGGTCTAATGTTTTTCTTTCACTATAGGATAGTACATAATGAATATCATATTTTGCTTCTCTTAAACTTCTTGTCTGTATTGTTTAAGTAAAGTGCCTTAAAACTCCATAAGCAGCCTAAGGTTGTAAACCACAAATATTATTCATGGTTCACTTAAGGCTTACATTCCCTTTTTTTCTTCTCTATCAAACTTAAACTCAAGAAAAATACAGGTATTTTAACTTGTCCAGTCTGGGGAAATTGAGGCAAATCATTTAAATTGGTTTTAGAGACAACTGTGTCATAGCATAAAAAAATTTTATCCACAGCTGCTAGGAATAGAGTACACATAACTGGCAATAGTTAATTCAGCTTTCGGAATACAGTTTTTGTTTCATCTGTGTCTTTGGTTTTAGTTCTTTAAATAAAGCACAAGGATAAGAGATTCTGCCAGTAGAAAATTAAAATATATTGCATGGGTCATTTTTATTTAAAAATGTAGAGGATACTTGATGTTGGGAGACACATGTAGGGAATGTATTTTATTGAAATGCAAACTGTAGATTATATGGCATTTGGTAAAAGTCCTTCACCTTGCTGACCAATATACTGAAAACCAAGAAAGATGAGGGAATCAGTTGAACGTGCCCCAGAGTCTAAGCCACAACCTGCCCCTATCGCTTCTAGTGTCTTTCAACTGCACAATACTGACAGTCATTTTTGCTTAATCTTTCTTAAACTTTGAAAGCATCCTTTTAACACTTATAAAGACAACATTTACAAAATGTTTTCCCTGTTTTCATGGTCAAAATCCAGTTTCAAAACAGTTCCATAGGATAATGGGTGGGAAAGACAGAGACTCTCTCTGTGAAAATAAAGGGTGGAACATTTTGAAAGTGGCATGAAAACATTTGGCTGCCTTAAAAAAAACATTGATTTTGGCCACAGGGACTAAAACACTTGCTTCCTTTGGAAATGTTTGCTGCCAAAATAAAGGTTTGTTTCTTTTTCCATATGGAAGTGGACATTTTGTTGAATAAATTATTTTATATTTTTATATTAATTATTATTTGAATATTGATTATGGCCACTTGTAGTAATATCAGTGTGCATACAGACTGTTTTGTAAAGAAAAATTAGGGATCCTTGTATTTCAAAACTCCCCTTCCTGTCCAGATTTGACATTCTGATGTGGCTAGAAATTCCATCATCCTGTTAAGAGAAGTTTGTCCTGTACAATGTTATGCCATGCAATCGAAACACCTAACTTAAAAAGCATTGTGTATACCCACAGGCCACATGACAGACTGACAGACTGAACTTTTCACATTTGAGGCTATAGGTTTTATTTTCTTGTGGAATTCTAACAATTTCTATCTACTGAGTGCATAATACATTCTAAGAAACTCAATTTGCTTGGAGTTTATTTCTGATATCTAGGCTGCTTTTAATGTATTTTATGTTGTCATTTGGGTTAATGGTCCTCAACTCCAATCCTCCAAATCCAGTCATATACAATTGTACTCATGAGTCCACAAAGGCATAAATTGAAAAGACCTTCTTATGTCTACAGAAGATGGGTTACAACTCTCTACCTAAAATATCGACAAATGTCTCACTGGGAGAGGAGTTCATCCTGAAGAAAATGGAAAAGGGAGACAATTTTTATCATAGAAAAGAATATCCTGGTGATTGTCAATCCTAGCAACACATCAGAATTGCCTGTGAGGCTTTTAATAATTATTGGGCGGGCCAAAAATTTCATTCATTTTTTCCCCATACAATGGCTCTAGTGGCACTTACTTGTCTTTAACTTCATTCAAAACAATTTTGTTAGATTGTATTGTGACAGCAGTCATATCAGCGTGCATTTAAAAAATCTTATCAAAATCAGAGAATTTTTCGGGAGTCATTTAAACATTGAGGATGGAAGAGAATATGCAACATTTTCAGCATCTTGTCCAAGGAGGTTATTTTCTAGTAATTTGCTAATCTATTTGTCTTAAGGCCTCATGTAACCCATAGTAAGTAGACATCATAATTATTTATAAAGAACATATTCTTAAAGACTTTGAAGTTCCATCAACAGAAGAATTCCATTGAGGAAGATAATATATAAGGATACATTATTTGGGGTGGGGGGGTGGAATCAGTCAAACACGTGACAGTGGAAGCAGGTTAGCCTAAAATGTAACTTCAGAAGTAAGGTCACCTATAATATTTATCATCCGTGTTGTCCAATATCATTATTTCCTCATCATGATTCAGGCTGCATTCTTCCATAAATATGTATCTACAGTCTTATTAAACTTAAAAATGAAAAGTGTGAGTTTTTTTAAGCAGTTTCTCTGGGAAGAATTAAAATCTACATCATCAATCAAGTATTTATGAGCATCTATCAAAAGCAAAGCTCCATGTGAGGTGATCTGAATGAGGGACAGTAGGAAATGTAAGACATACATTCTTCACTGTTAAAGGTATGAGGAACCTTACAGTACAGCTGGTGCAATTCTTCACTGTACATATAGGGAAATGAAAGCCCAAGGAAGTGAAATGGCTTGTCTGCTTATTATCACAAAGTTAGCTGCAGAGAAACCAGGACTGCAAGCAATGTTCACTGATTTCAAGCCATGGCTCTTTCTATAAGGGTCACAATCTGTTTAAATATTTCTTGTTTGTTTGGTTTTTCCACTCTGGACTATTGAAAATGATGCATGTCTATAATTATCTGAGTTGAAGCTGAGTGTGTACATGCAAAAGTAAATAAAAGCACTGAGATATAAAGTGTGATATATAAAGTATGATAGATGACAGAGAGAGATAGGTAAGATATATGTATAAATAACATGTGTAATACCTACAAAATCTCTGCAAGTAATATTATCATTCGCAATATATAAATAGTATATCTGAAGCTCATGCAGATTAGACAATTAGCCTAATGTCACACAGCTAGTAACAAAATTCAAAATTGTGCCTGCTTGTCTCTAAACTCTGTTATTTGTACTTCCTAAGTAGAGGTTACAATTTAAAAATATTGTACAACTTTTACTCCAAGTAGAAAAATTATTTATTTTTTAATTAACAAAGATAATTTATTTTTTAAAATTTGTGTGTGGTTACTAAGAATGATTATAATGAAGAGATCGTTTAGTATTGAACATTTTATTGTTTTTCAAAAGTATTTTTTCACTAAAATATATTTATGTGCAGGAGAGAAACTGGTAAACCTAAACTCTCATCGAGCATTTTACAACACAGGTCTGTTAATTTATATAAAAAGAAGGTTAACTTGAAACTGAATGCAAATAAACAGTGTTACATGTATGCTCTATGAAGGAGCCCTATTCTCTAAGAAATTAAAAATAAAATTAAATAGATATTTAGTGAGAGCCTACCCGTGCAAAGTGGTCCACAAGATCTTCAACTACATTAGGCCCACATGGCCAGTTGTGTGTGAGGCTTACCAATTTCATCCTTGAACCCACTACAGTTCCTCACATAACACCTCCTCACAAATTTAGGTTGAGTTAGATTATATAAAAAGTCAAATATTAATTGACTATAAAGGCGTAGGCTTATTTCTGTGCTCTCTATTCTGTTCCATTGATCCGTATATCTGTGTTCATGCCAGTACCATGCTGTTTTGATTACTATGGCCTTGTAGTATAGTTTGAAATTAGGTAGCGTGATTCTTCCAACTTGTTCTTCTTTCTCAGGATCGCTATTGCTATGTGTGCTTCCATGATTTCACTCATATGTGGAATCTAATGAAGAAACAGAACTAACAAGGAAAATAGAGACAGACTCATAGATGAAAAGCAGGCTGACAGGTAGTAGGGGGAAGTTAGGGGGCAGAGGCAATGAGCAAAAAGGAAAAAGGACGCATGGACATGGATAACAGTGTGGTAATTGCAGGGGGGAATGGGATAAGGAAACCAAATGGTAATGGAAAAAAATACTATACAAATTTTAAAAAATAAGATAAAATAAAAATGGTTCAATTAAAATTTTTAAAAAAGAAAAAGTCAGACCGAGTTTACAAAATCAAACAGAAAAGTGTGTATAATATGCTAGTGCTGGGGTTCAAAGAGCTATAGCCAGAAAAATTACAATTGAAGCGACTCCCATTCCAGTGAGCCCATAGTGGAATACAGTTTGTGTTCTATGAAAGCCTTAAGTGTTTAGGCTTAGCTAATTTCCATGTTCTGATTTAAAAAGCCCCACACAGATGCATCCTGATCTCAGTCCTTTTCATTGGCTTTAAACAAATAATAGTATGTGTTAAAATTATGTATCTACACATTCTGAGCCCTGCAGAGAATAAATGATAAAATTAGTCCCATGCTGCTAGCTCCTGGACAAACTCTTCAGTCTCAGAGTTCATTTAAGGAAGGGCTTTGATTCCATCGCATTGCCCATTATTATGAGTTTGTGACTGTCGTTGGATAATAAAAAGGAAAATATTGGCAAATTAACACCTACTGTGTGTTGAGCATTGCACTACAGTTCACATGAACTTCATTTAATTCTCTAAAGAATTTCATGAGACAGATACTACTATCTCTGTGTTAAAATGAGAAAGTAAGCCTCAGAGAGGTTAACCTGCTGAAGGTCTGTCAGCAGATTCAGACAGTAGCCCTCTGTCTGACTCGAAATTCACTACACCTTATGTATTTATTTCTTAACCTAGTGTAACAGAAATGGCTTTTCTTTCCTTCATTTCTTTTTTTTAAAGATTTTATTTATTTTCAGAGAGAGGAGAAGGGAGGGAGAAAGAGCAATGTATGGTTGCCTCTCACATGGCCCTCATCAGGGACCTGGCCCGCAACCCAGGCATGTGCCCTGACTGGGAATCGAACCGGGACCCTCTGGTTCCCAGCCTGCGCTCAATCCACTGAGCTACACCAACAGGGCTCTTTCCTTCATTTCTAATAAGCAGAAGAGCACCTCCTCAGATAGGAGAAACAAACTCAACCATAACAGAACCAAATAAGCAGGGAGCTAAAGGAGGGAACTGTGCATGGTCATCTCACTTGATGTTGGAAATATCTGTACCTCCACGATTCACCAAATTTGGGTAAAGGCGCATCAGATAAAGGGGGTTAGGACTTTACAATGGGTGTGATTTTTTTATAACAAGTTTTTTTTAAGATTTTTATTTATTTATTTGTAGAGAGAGGGGAAGGGAGGGAGAGAGGGAGAGAAACATGAATGTGTGGTTGCCTCTCACGTGCCCCCTACTGGGGACCTGGCACGCAACCAGGGCATGTGCCTGACTGGGAATCCAACCAGCCACCCTTTGGTTCTCAGTGTGGTGCTCAATCCACTGAGCCACACCAGCCAGGGCTTGGAGTGATTTTTAAGTTACATGGCGGAAAAAAAAAATGAGTGGACTATAAGTTTCATAGCAGGAAGCCTGATGCAAACAAAAGAAGTGAGGAACAATTAAACAAATGATTGAAGGTTGTGATAGAAGAAAAGTGGAGAAGTGGACCTGGCTCAGGGGAAGAGTCAGTGGAAATAAGTAATCACTTTAAATTGCATAGGGTGTATCAAATGCTAGGCACACTTCTATTTTTATGTTAAGTCACCTCATTATGGTAAACATTTTGAAACTTAGGCATAGTTAAGTGGTCTGCCCAAGGTCACGCAACAAGTAGAGGTAGAGTTGGGATTTAGAACCTATGAAGTATCATTGCAGAGTTTGTGCAATTAGCCACTACAATGATGCATTAGAGGAAAAGCATCTTCAAGTGAAGGGGTATAGGCAGCCATCTTTCAATATGCAAAGAATAAGCTTTTCAATGAAAATTAAGAGTATGCAAATATGTAAGAAAAACAGGTAAAACTATGTATAATCCATAACTAATCAAGATTTTTAAAATATTTATTACATATAGGCAATGTGATTTATTACAAAGTATAAATAAGTATACTTCAGTGTGTACTTATGAATACATAGGACTACACTGCATACTCAGAATTCAGTGTATTTTGAGAATTAACAGAATTTACAGCATACTTTAAGTGGCTCTATAAAATTTATATCATTTTAATTTTTGATGAGGTCCAATAGTTAGATAAACGGAAGAAGTGCTCAAAAATTTCAAAGGTTTTAATTAGCCTCTTTTTAGTCCTAGTCTTCACAGTACATAAGGTTCAAAATACTATTATCAAATAGAAGTTAAAACTATACAGAGGAAGGTGGGTAGTAAAGGGAAGTGGGGGTCAGATATATGGTGATGGGAGGAGATTTGAACACTGCAATATGAAGATGATGTATCATAGACTTGTACACTTGAAACCTATATAATTTTATTAACCAATGTCACCCCAATAAATGTAACTTAAACTCTCACACAGCTACATCTATGTACACTACATATTTAAGAGCAAAGGCAAGTAGACAGCTCTATGTCCAGCAACTATTTATTTTTGCTATTTTTCAGGTAATAATATGTAGAAAGGCATATGCAGTATTAATATTCCAACAATCTATACTAAGAAATGGCATCTGCATCTATTAAAATATATAGTAGAATCTGAAATCTGTTTCAAAATCATGTTTGAAGAGTAAGACATTAACTTTCAAACCACATATATTTTCCTATAGCTACCTATTATATATGACACGCTGCAACAATTGTTATATGACAGTGTTTTTTATAATTGAAGATAAAGTCCTTTCTTCTTTAGATATGATTTTTTATGAAACAATGACAACTTAGTAGAAAAATGCAGATAAAATGTGTAAAATGATTATTTACACCTTCCCCCACTTCTATCTAAAGATAGAAGCCAAAAAACTGAATAAGTCAGGGTGCCTTTGAAGATGTTTAATTAAAATCTAATCCCACATTCTTAAAAGCTCACATAAATTAAGCTGTCATTCAGGAGATTTATGCCTTCACATTTGCACATTACATACAATTCATCAATTACTCATGTTTGAAAGCAATGCCTTTCCCAGGGTGCTGAACTACCAACAGTGCCAACCGGCCCATACAACTCATGAAACTGTACCCACTGGTACCTTGGAGGAAGCCACTTCCATATGGTCCTTCGTTTGCACAGCCCCAGAGCTGTAAGCGCACTTAGAAAACTATGACAATAGTTTGATGGATTCTACTCAGATAAACTAGTTTGACAGAGATGAACATTTTACTTTATCTTAGTGCAACTGTATAGCAGTGGCAGTTCAAAAGCCATTCTTACACTCATGGCAAGTTTTAGAGTAAAAATACAGAATCATGGCAGAGCTTCGGCATAGCTAGACAAAGCAGTTAAGTGAAAAATGTTCTCTTTGACTTGATAGAAGGCAAACATTTGTTTTTTATGACATATTTGAGTAAGGTAAAAAAATATCTATGTGTATACACACATATACATATACATACACATACATACATACATAATATATATACACAGAAAAAGAGAGAAGCAAAAATATTGTAGTATTCAGCAGCTCGTTTAGAACCCTTAAAAAGCTTTAGATGTGGCAAAAATGAGATGCCCAGAGGTGAAAGACAAATACCATATGATCTCACCTATAAGTGGAACCTAATCAACAAAACAAACAAGTGAGGAAAACATAACCCGAGACATAGAAATAAAGAACTGACAGTAACCAGAGGGGGGGGAGGGGCATAACAGGGGAAAGAAGGGGAAGGGTCATCAAGGAACTTGTATAAAGGACCCATGAACAAAGCCAAAGGAGGGTAGAATTGAGGATGGGAGGTGGAGGTGGGTGGGGCAGGGGAAAGCGGTGGCGGGAAAATGGAGACAACTGTACTTGAACAACAATAAAAAAGAAAAAAGAAAAAAAAGATGCCCTTAACTTTTCCAGGCTGCATTTTTTTCCCTAAAGATTATTTTTTGGGGGGAAAAGACAATTTTTAATAGCACCATGTCTACAAGCAAACACATGCAAAGACACATTTTCCCCGTGAACTATGAGCTGTTACAAGATACCTGGAACCTTTCATACATACTGAGAAGAGAGGGCATTTCAATGGTCCCAAAGGGATAATGGTATGCTTCTAAGGCACCACATCGAACAAAAAAAAAGAAGGAATCCACATGCTGGGGTAAGCTATTTCCAGCATAGATCAAAAACTGCCACAGTATTTTTCACAAGTCTGTATCTTATTGTTCAATAGATTTGTTTTACAATCACAAACAGCCGCTGGCTATAAAAAGTGATGCTTGAAAGCGTTCTGCTTTCTTGCACAATCCTCTGCTCTCTTTTCTTAAAATTTGTCACCCATTCCTTTGCCATTTGGACATCCAGAAAAATTCCAAAAACTTTCAGCAACTGAAAAATTTCAGTGATCTTATTTATTTGTCTTTAAATTCTATTTTATTGATTACGGTACTAGAGTTGTCCTGATTTTTCCCCCTTTGCTCCCCTCTACCCAGCACCCCCCAGTCCCTCAGGCCATTCCCCCCACCACCGTTCATAAATTAAAAACCTGTGTATTCTTGTGAGTGTATACTGCGGCTAATGTTCAGCAATGGCCCATAGAAATTCAACTCAATGCGGAGATTTTCAGGACCCACTATGTACCGGGACTGTGGTCATTGTTGTGGGGAATAGAAAGATGCCTTATACACAGCCAGAGCTCAAAACCTACTGAGAAAGCTATAAATGTATGCTAATGACTAAAATACTGATGTAAACAATGCATGTGGGGCACCAAAGAGAGAAATATGCAGGCCAGGAGATCAAAGGAGGTGGCGTTTGATCTCGTCTTTAAAGATGAATAGGATAAATAGGAAAACTTTCTCATAAATGTGCATGCCTTGTAGAGGGGTCATGCTAATCTTTCTCTGCATCATTCAAATTTTAGTACATGTGTTGCTGTAAATAAACACATAAAAACAACTTGAGAATCTGTTCAAAGCAGAATAATGTTCAAAGCAGAAAAACTATAAGAATATGTGAGATAAACATTGTATTTTTTCAGATACCTACTGTTTTCCATGGTATATACAGATGACTTAGTATAAACTGTGCTTTAACATATATCAAACATTAACCATTAGCTGATATTAAAGTTTACTGTCATTGGTAGCTTGTTTCTGAACATTAGCTAGAATATAAAAATAGCAACAATGATGGGTTTATTCTATAAGAATAAAGAGCATGGCTCCTAGCACATTCTTAAATTTTCATATACTTTTATCATATAGTTTGATTATATAAATGTAATGTAAATCATTCTTATAAGACTCAGTAGCTTCTACTACCTGGAAATGGAGGTAAATAATACTGTAGGAAAAAATGTAAGTGTGTGTGTATTATCATTCTCCCTGGCTATAATTTAACCCTGAGGAAAAATGCTTTCAGTTCGGTTCTACAAAAGGATCTCTCCCGGGATATCAGGTTCAGTTCACGACATTAACAAAACAATTGACATTCAATGTGTCCTATGCTCCAGCTTTCTTCAAATCCTCCACCTCTAAATTCTATTTAATCTACAGGGATTTTAATTATGATCAAGAAGTTAACTGTAGTTGTATTACAGTAAAAAAAATCTATATGGGCAGATTTTTAGAATAATTATTCATTGTAACAATTCCACTAATTAATTCATGTCTGAAGTAGTTTATTTTTAATAATGTGGTATAGAGGGGATATGTACAATGTAAGGTTGCTATATCTGAACAGCTAGTGATCATTTATCACTATAATGTTTTTGCCTTACAGGAAACAGGTCTTTACTTAAATCATAACTGCTATTTATAACTAAACATCATCTTATTACAATATCTCTCCCTAAATGAAGAGTAACATATCATACCTGCCAGCTGTCTCTCTTCAAGAAAGACATATCCCCCCCCCTTTCAGGAAACAAAAGTTAAACACTACACCCCTCCCATGACAATTTCCCTCAGAGGCACACAGCCCTAATATTGAACAATGAATGATTAGGAAACAGTTTTTTATCCCGTCTGCTTCCTGTAGTAAATTCCTAATCTCATACAGGGAGGAGAATGTTTCCTGGGTGAAAAAACATAGCAGAACTCAGACCAAGTGGAATTCAAGTTCAAATAAATAAGACTGCTGTAAATCCAAATAACAAGACTGACATTGTACCAGATAGAGACCAACTTATTCCATGCAATGCACTCTCCTAAACATTCATTAAAACTAACTAGTGAATTAAAAGTTATTTTAAGCCAGAGGTAAAAGGAAAAAAGTCTTTTAAATATTCACTCTAAATAAAATACAGGGTGGGCAAAAGTTTAGAGAGTATTTTGATATACTACTTTTGTTCTAGTTCAATACGTATGGAAAGTCTATAAATTCAATTCCAATTCTAATGTCATCATTGGGTAAAAAAATATTTAAACCGCCCTGGCTGGTGTAGCTCAGTGGATTGAGCGCGGGCTGGGAACCAAGGGGTCCCGGTTCGATTCCCAGTCGGGGCACATGCCTGGGTTGCAGGCCAGGTCCCCATGAGGGCCATGTGAGAGGCAACCATACATTGCTGTTTCTCTCCCTCTCTTTCTCCCTCCCTTCCCCTCTCTCTAAAAATAAATAAATAAAATCTTATAAAAAAATTAAATAGAAAAAAAGATTGGCTTTAAAAAAATCTTTAAATCTAAGCTGTGGTTTAGCAAAAATAATAATGATAATAATTTGGAGGGTCGGATCCCACCAACTAGTAAGAATTAGTAACTCTTACTAAGTTCTTAGAAAGGATTAAGCAAATAAATAGAAAATAAACTCATAGACACAGACAACAGTATAGTGAGCACCAGAGGGAAGGGGGTGGTGGGATGAAGAAGAGGGTAAAGGGGGAGAAATGGTGACAGAAGGAAACCAGACTTGGGACAGTGAGTGCGCAATGCTATGTGCAGATGCTGTGCTACAGAATTGTACACTTGAAATTTATATAACTTTATTGACTAATGTAACCCCAATCCAATAAAAAAGGAAACTGATTTGTTTTAGTTCAAATCCTTATTTTAGGTAATATCAAAAGGTTAGACTAGTGACTAAATCATAGCACTGTGCAAAAATATAGTTTGGCATATAATGTATATTTTAAATTAATTATAACATCCTTTCACATGGTATTAATTTTTATTTTCTTCTCTCTTTATATTGCATACCTAACAAAACTGCCCTAAAATTGACTTATGAAATAATTATGCTACATATTTATCTTCAAGAATCTGATGATATTATGTGACATAAAACTGTCTGTAAAACTTGTGTATTGTAAAGGTAAAGGAATTGAGAAAAAAAGTCATAGACAGACAACAGTATGGTGATTACTAGAGCAGAAGTTGTGTATTGTGGGGCAGGTAGAAGAGGGTAAAGGGAGGTAAACAGTAACAGAAGGAGACTTGACCTGGGGTGATAAACACACAATATATAGATGATGTATTATAGAATTGTACCTCTGAAATCTATGTAATTTTCTTTTTTTTTAAAGATTTTATTTATTTATTTTTAGAGAGAGGGGAAGGGAAGGAGACAGAGATGGAGAGAAACAGCAATGTATGGTTGCCTCTCACATGGTCCTCACTGGGGACCTGGCCCGCAACCCAGGCATATGCCCTGACTGGGAATCGAACCGGGACCCTCTGGTTCCCAGCCCGCGCTCAATCCACTGAGCTACACCAGCCAGGGCATAATTTTCTTTTAAATAATAACTTTATTGTTGTTCAATTACAGTTATCTGCATCCTCTCCCCTCCCC
>PVJI01015329.1:31381-41537 GCA_004026765.1 Micronycteris hirsuta | reverse complement strand
GGGAGGGGGCTATGGGGTGAAGGGTTTTCAGGAACCACTATAGAGGACACATGGACAGAACCAAGGGGGAGGATGGAAGAAGGAGAGGGAGGTGGGTTTGGAGGGGGTGGGGGAGGGGAGGGGAGAGGATGCAGACAACTGTAATCGAACAACAATAAAGTATTTATTCACATCTAATCTCCCACAATTGTTTTAGTTCAAAGGCTCCATATTTCTCTCTGTTGCTACTCTTTCCCCATGCATGAGCTGTTTACCTTTTTTGGATCCCTGGCTTCTTGACTACTTTAAGCTTTTTTTTTTCTTTTTCTTTTGGATAACCTCTTTTTGGCCATACATTAATTAAAGTCAGGGAGTGAGGGAAGTTCTGGAATTTCTGATCTTACTGTTTTAGCTGAGAAAAGGAGAACCTAATCTAAGGGGAGATGGTATGGGAAGGACAGATTTAAAAAAATAATTTCTTTCAATATTTTGGATCTTGAAGTCATAAAACTAAGTTATTTACAAACTTGGTATACTGAAGAAAGCAAAAACTAACAAACCCAAAAATCAAGTACAAGCATGCGAAAAGGAGTTAAATATCATTATTCATTAGGGAATACAATTAAAAACCCCAGTGAAATATTACATCACACTCACTAGGATGGCCATAATAATAACTTTTAAATGGAAAATAGTAGGTGTTGGCAAGGATATGGAAGAACTAGAAATCTTTATATAATGCTGGTACATTGTATATTTTTCGTCTGAATGTGTAATGTGATATCTCTCAGTTCTGATCTGTGGTTTGTATGGATTGATATTATGTGTACTTGTATTCATTAAATGACTGTATAAGGGCTTTGTAAATAAGTCTTCAAAACATTGTAAATTTGGAGGTAATATAAAACAGAGAGCCCAGTCAAGTATTAGGTCTCCAGAAGAGTCATAGAAAGGGAAACAGTCTTCCCTTAAGAAGGTTATAATTAATTGGAAGAGTAACTAGTTATTTTAATAACTAAGGTATTTCATAGAATATTAATAACTGACATGTGTATGAATATTCTGAAATTTGACAAGCATTTTACCAATTATACTCTCATTGATTCTTATAACATCTCAGTGATGTATGTGACACTTAATGCTAACCTAATGAAGTTTTTGCTCGGTTAAAGATCACTTAATGCTGCCCATATCAATAAAAGATGATCATTTTCTTTCTGAGTTTTCTTCATTCTTCTTTGAAGGGTAAAGCTCCTCCTAAGTCTCCTGGAGCTTTTGCAATTCAAGGCAAACAGTTGTTCCTACCCTAAAATGCTTCTGGAATGAAGAAACAACAGGAAAAGTAAATATGTTTGAAGACAACTAATATTGCAGGAGAAAAATAATAATGAACCAGACACCTTGGGGCTCCAGGAGTGAGCTCTTTAGGATAGGATGTGTAGAGTTATTGGACAGGCCAGTGTGTATCCATCATGATGTGTACTATGTCAGATATAGAGACTTAGAGAAAAAAATGGATGCTGGGAAATGTGAACTTGTTAATATGAATGGCTAGTTAGTCTTCACTCTCTGCATAAGTCTTGGATATGTTGTTCTAAGTGAATGTTTTGTCATCTGTAAAATAGAGATGATAATCTGCTTCAAAGGGATTCTCTTGAGGATGAAAAAAGGTCATGCATATAAATTACTTAATATCATACCTCATGGGAACTAAGCAATCAATACATATTAGCTATTAATAGTAATAAATTGTCATGGATGAAGACAAAGGTTATATACTCTAGTGGTAGCAAATCTGTTAAAAAACACTTGGAAGTAGGGGGAAAATAGTCAGAGAACATCTTTAGGTGACTTAGAAATGACTTAGGGAAAGAGAGACTTATCCAGAGAAATTTTCATGGGTGAACACTAGGATTACCAGCAGTACAGCTTGATCTGACCTAAAGGACAGGTCTTGGAAGAATAAGAGAAGAAAGGTCCTACTCCTAAGTAATCATGAACAGTGAGATTTAGTATTCTCTGGACTTGGGTGGGAGGTGGGAGTAGAAGCAAGGATAGAATTAGGAAAGGAAGCGACAGTCTATAAAAGTCATATCAGCATTTTCATCTTTGTGAGGCTGACTTTAGGTAGTTACATTCTGCACTTGAAAATCATTTAGTCTAGATCATCAGACATTGTAATTAAATGGAATAAAAATGTAATTGACCAAACATTGTTGAGTACCTCTTACATGTAAGCCAATGTCTTATGTAACTGTTAATCTTGATATGTTCAGTATTTAAAAAACTGCTTGTTCTTTAGGAGTTTACTTAAATGAGCAAATGAGTATGCAACACAGATGATCAGTTTTGGATGAGAGTTCTGAGAGAATTAATGGGGAAAGAATACCTTCTCCCAGCTGCATGGTCTAAAGAAGAAAAATAACTGAAATCACTCTTTTTTTTTTTTTTTGAAATCACTCTTGAGTGTTATTGGTAATAGAAAGCAATTGGGACAAAATGCTTGGGGACTTGTCTTGGAAGACTTTTGTTCACATTTTTTCCCTGCTGAATATGGTTACACTTTGAGCACTCTATTGGTTTGCTATTGTTATGTAAGGAATAACCCCCAAATTCAGTGGCTTTAAGCAACAAGTATTTATTATTGTTCATAGCCTGAGGGTCATCTGTCTGGGAATTAGCTTATCTAGACTGGGTTTGGCTTAAGCATATCTGCTCTTCAGGCTAATGAGTTTACTAATTTGGCATGTTTTTATGGTGATGGTAGAATGCACGCAAGCAGATGGAAACGTGCAAGGCCTCTTAAGGCTTAGGTTCAGAAATAGGCCACTGTCATTTCAGCCTCTTTTTGTTAGCCACAGAAAGTTATGTGGCCAAACAAACCTAGGGTAAATGTGTAGAGAAGTACACTTGACTTATGGAGGTATAGGAGAGTGAGCCACTAGCAAAGGCTCTTCAAAAATTTACATAGTTTGATATCCACCAGGTAAGTCATGCCCCTGGCTAACACTAGAACTTTGAGCAGTCCTTTCTATTTTTGCAGCAAATTAAAATTCACAAAGAATTTTCACATATGTTATTTCAGATCTGTTTATTAATACTATAAGCAGAAATTATCATCCCTAAATTAAGGATCCGAGACATGAAATAGTGATCCTAGGTTAACAGTCTCTGGAGATGAGTAAATAGGAATGGTTTTCCCCTTGATTTTATACAAAAGAAATTCTGCAACATAGGTAAATGCTCAGGAGCCATTGTGGGTCTTTGATGCAGAAAGTAGTACTTTGTCTTCTGTTCAAGGGCAGGGAGATTGGAAGAATGGCTTCTACATATTTCCTTCTCTTTCTAGATTCTGGCTAGAGTCAAAGAGAAACCACAGATTTCTTTCTTTGACAACAGATTCTTCTGGTTGCTTCTACAATTTCCTCTCATTCTCAAAGCCTAGAAGATTGGAATTGATTGGTACTTCACTTTCAAACATAACTGGATTTGAAAGCATTTGTCAACTAGTATTTGGTAGTGGTTAGAAAAATGCCTCAGTTGGAAGAGTTCTCGTTTCACTTATGATTTGGTTTGGGTATGTGGTAGTTACATTGGTTTCTTACCTAACAGCCATTCCTGCCCTTCTTCCTTTCTAAAAGGGCCTCACTTTTTTCAGGAATAGGCAGCTAAATGCTTCAGGGGAAGATGATTCCTTCCCAGACTTAGGTAGGTGGGTCTTCATTTCTTTAAGTCAACCATGGTACTTCTAATCTCCTTACCAGTTATTGGTTTGGAAATAACCAATAAAATAAAAATGGAAGTCTACTGGGAGGCTACTAGGAAAGATTTCTTCACTTTTAAAAGAAATGCACTGAAAAAAAAAATTGTGTGAGGAGGTAAGGCCTGCAGTTGCTGCAGCCATCTTGCTACTATTAAGGGACATATTTGAGGACAAAAGCCAACACTCTAAGAAGAGCAGAACAGAAATTGGAAAGGAATTATTTACATCATTAAAGGTATCATTGTGCCACTGAATTAATCAACCCTAAACACAACTTATTTCAAGACTCCCCTTTTTATGTGAGATATTACATTTATGTACTGTTACTTTTTTCTTTATTCTTTGCTGCTAAAAGTGCCCTAATTAATTGTAAGGAGGACCCTGTAGTGAGATGATCTACATCATGTTCTGCAAGGAGGCAATAGGAGGCAATAAATATGGTGATCAGGAGTGTGGGCTTTTAAAGTGTACCAGACCCATATTTAAATCCTAGCTGTTAGCTTAGTAAACTTTGATAAGTTATTTAACCTTTCTAAGTTTCCTTTGTTTTCTCTTCTATAAAATGGGAATAATACTATTAACTGTTTTCAGGATTATTAGGGTTAAGTAAGATAATGAATTCATAGCCTTAACACAGTGACTTTCACAAACTAGTGCTCAATAAATTCTTGTTATTTATCAATGTTTGCAAATTTAGATGGTACCACTGTCCACACCATTTATGCATTCAGAAAATATTGATTAAGCACATAGTTTGTAGCTTTAGTGTTGAGAATAGCTTATTTCTCTCTCTGGAGACAGGAATTTAAGCTGTGAGAGGGATTACTATTTTTGGAAAAGGACTACCTGATCCTGCTACTCCGAATTTAAGAAAATGCTTCAAAGGGCCCTGACTCCACTCTCCTAGCCAAGAAGCATCATCCTGGGCCATAGCTGGTGGTTCTACTTGGCTCAATCATGTCCATGGCCTCTGTGTTCCCTGGCCCTTTAAACTGAGCTGAGTTGCCATTTTCAGCCAGTTTTTAAGACAGAAGATGGTGATTATTTTAGAAAATCACTTGGAATGACTCTCTTCACCTCCTCCAGATATATCATTTTTTCTTTAGGGACAGGTTACCCCTGCTCCCTAAGGAGAAGCCACAAGGGCACTGCTGTCTTCTACTTTCACTATGGTAGTCTTGTGTTTACTTCATAAAAGTTTAGGAGACCTCCACCATGGTGTTACCTCTAGGTGCCTTCCTTTCCCCTCAAAACATATACATACCCTGCCTTGCCCTCCGCCCAGACATGCCCCAGCAAAGAATAAAGCATTTTATAGTTGTGGTAGGAGACAAAACCTTGGAAAGCTCTGTTCTAGAGAAGCTGCTGTGAGACTGCCCTGGAAATAGATTATCTTTCAGTCCAGGGGAAACACACTGAAATGCTAGCCCAGTTCTCAGACCAGTATTCTTTAACAGACTTGCTGTGGGATTTTAGGAAGTCACTTTACCTTTTTTTTTTTTTAAAGATTTTATTTATTTTTAGAGAGAGGGGAAGGGAAGGAGAAAGAGAGGGAGAGAAACATCAATGTATGGTTGCCTCTCACATGGCCCTCACTGGGGACCTGGCCCGCAACCCAGGCATGTGCCCTGACTGGGAATCGAACCGTGACCCTCTGGTTCCCAGCCCGTGCTCAATCCACTGAGCTATACCAGCCAGGGTTCACTTTACCTTTTGATATCTATTTATTCATCCCCAGTTAATAACTATATATTCATGGAACAATTTTTAATATTTTTAATAATTATGAAAATTTATGATTTATACATTCATTTGAATAATTATTTAGTTAATGTTTTATTACTTAACTGAGTGCCTCCAAAAGATCAGTAACCATGCCTGGCTCTACTGGTTATGGTAGCTGTTAGCGTAATTCCAGACTTAGAATAAGTGCTCAAAAATAATTATGACTGAAGAAATGAGTCTTCAATATGAATAAGCTCTGGGAAAGTTCCCCTCTTTTTCTGTAAATAAAGGGAAAATATCCTTATGTCCTCCTTAGTGTAAAACTGAATAAGTAGTGCTGCTTTGAGAGGAAATAGAAATGCCATAGTATTTGAGGAGGGAAACCATCTGATTTTGAAGTGTCAAGATAATGGGGCACTAGAAAGAACTTTTGAGGAAAACATGAATATTTGAACTTGACAAGATTGGATTTGGCAAAGCTTGAAAGTACAATATGCATGCATGCATTTACCTTAAAGGCCATGGTAGGATCATATAAAGGTAAGACCATTACCTTGGACTATTTGGTCTCAATCAGGTATAAAGAAAAGTCCAATTTTTCATGTGTTCAAGTAAAATTGAGAGCTTCCATAAAAGTTGTTGTGGCACTGCATAATTCTGTAGGAGAAATCGCCTCGTGTATGTGAGATGCCTCTGATGCAGGGGGCATCTTGAAGTAATATGCAACTCTTGATGACACCTCTTCAACACTCAGTAAATCTGACCTTTCCTTTCATCTGTCATTATGCTAAATCACGTGGCCCAGCAAGCAGCTAACACATTGCAACCAAACTTCACAACTGCAGGCTGGGAACATGTGCTCCCTCAAATTGATTAGTGATATTACTAGTGTTTAAACCCATTTCCTGTCACCTTGGAGGATGGAGGTTGCTTAACAGGAAGTCGTTCTGCTGTCATCCAGCAGGGCTGCCAATGCAATTCTTTAAACTTGTTGGTGAGTTGAGAGACAGCCGGCTTTACTCTGCTTTAAAGCTTTTGCTCATGCTGAGTAATCAGGCATTTAGCATATCATGGAAGCACCTAGTTTGATACTAATGGAATGTGCATTAAGGAAAGGATTTCTAAGTTCTCAAAGATTTTGGCAAATGCTGACATAGAAACTGTTTTAGTTTAAAATGAGTTTATTTTGTGTTTAAAGGGTCATTTTGCATTAGCTGTGTCTTCAAGTCGATTTTGAAAAATCACCTCTTTGGGGAGTGGGCAAAAAGAAGTCCCAAGAGGCAGCACATTTCCTCTAATAAATTCAAGCAACTTTTTCTTTGTATTGAAAATATTATTTGTCATACATTTTCCTTGTCATACTGAGCATTCCCAGACCATCATTTAAAACATATTGGTAACTTGGCCCTTAATTTTGGCACCTGTACATCTTTGAAAGCTCTGGTCTGTGTTTGGAGACTTAACTACTCTGTAAGTTAATACCCTTTTAGGGCTTAAACACCACCATTAACAGCAAATTGGCCTCTCAGGATGCTGGATAGAACCATTTTTAATATTTATTTGTTTAATCTTTATTAGCCAAAGGTTGTCTAACAGCTCAAAGGGAGTGAATTGCTCATGAGGCTTGGAGGCATGTTTAAATCTTTCCCTATAACTTCAGGGTTTGGAGAAGGTTTGATCATTCTAAGTACTTTGGACTGCTTACGATTCCAAAGTCCTTTCTAAGCAGCCTTGAAAACCCAGTCATGGGCTGATCCCATTCTCTGATCTGTAGGTCTAGTAAGTCCTAGATTTCCATAGCTGGAGGAGTCCACAGAGATCATTTGGTCAAAACTACTTATTTTACAGGTAGGGAAACTGAAGTCCAAAGATCAGAAGTGATTTAGCTGCTAGAAGTTTCAGTTATTTCTCTTCCCAGGAGGTGGTTACTTTTTAGGAGAAGTCTTTGAACATAAAATTTTCAAGAATCAAGGGAAAGGATTCTTAATGATGGAGTTTCATGAACTACCAGGTGGTGGGGAGCTATTCCTGGATAGGGAAGCTCTTCAAGTAGGTGGCTATTCCTTCTACATTTCCACCTTAGTACTATTAACTCTGCTAGGGAGTAAGACTTTTTAAAATCAAAGAGGCTTTGTTCCATGTAATATCTGCATGTGTTTATTTCAGGACAACACCTAGGCATAGTGTCTGGCATGAAGTAGGTGCTTAAAAAGGTGTATTGAAAGCATATATCAAAATGGATTTAAAGATTCTGATATAATTAAAAGTAACGTCTGTTGAAAGAAGAGCATATTACTTAAGAGTTCAGATTACCAACAGTAATAGTGGAGCTTTTATGGAAGCTCTCAATTTTATTTGAACACATGACTGATGATTGCTGAGTAATTAGTATTTTGAAATTCTGCAATGAATATTTATCGTCATGAAGGTTTTTTTTTTTTGTCTGTTCTGAAGTACTTGACTAATCTTTTGCTCATTCTTGGCTGGTAGGAGTTGGTAGGAGAAAGAAATGCAAGATTTTAGAGCTTAATGGCTTCTTGGAAGCCATCTAGGGCAGCATAGTACCTTATCCTTGCTTGATTTCCCTTTGCAATAAACCTGCCAAATTGTTAAACAGAGTTGCTTAAAGCACTCCTGGGATACGGCAGCTCCTCAGACCATGAGGTGGTCCAGTCATCCTTTTTTTTCTTTTTCTTTTTTTTTTTTTTTTTTTTGAGGGGAAGGGCGGGAGAGAACAGGAGAGAAACATTGATGTGAGAGAGAAACATTGATTGGTTGCTTTTCATACATGCCCTGACTGGAGACTGAACTGGTAACCTAGGTATATGCCCTGACTGGGAATTGAACCCATGAACCTTTGGTTTATGGGATGATACTCCACCAACCAACTGGACTGCTGTCATCTTTGAACATATTTAGATAGTTATGCCTTTAAAAATAAATTCTTATTTTTATAAATACCCTGTGTCTCTTAAAATTTCTAATTATCATAGTAGGTTCTGATCTTTTGAATCATAGGAGTCAAGTCTAAGTCTTCTTCCACGAGGCAGCAATTCACAAGTCTATTTCTCCCCAAGCTTGGAGGTTATATTGTAAACATTATTCCTGCTTCTAAGGGAAGATGAAGATTCCTAAACAGGCTGATTCGATGGTAAATATTTCTTCCCAACTATGTCTTTTTGACCTTTTATAACATTTTGTGCTTAAAGATTTTCAAAGCAGTAGTTAATAAACACATTCACTTTCCTTCCTGTTTTTTTGGCTTTTTATGCTTTTGTTGTTACTTTAAATTGTAGACAACTTCCATTTGATGTCCTCTTTAAGCAGAGTAAAGGATCTCCTTCCCCTAAAAATCTCACTGAGTTTTGGATTCTATCTTTATGGAATAACAGCTGTGGTCCCAAGAGAGGATTCTAAAGGTCTGCCATTAATAATTGGTCTTTGGGTAATTCCATTTTTCAGTCTAAAATAAGTGAATATATAGACAATAATAAAGCATATCACTCCTGTGATAAAAAAAAGTTCAGTTGGCCATGACTGTCTTCCATTTATGTCTATATGTTGCTGAATATTACTGCTACTTACAGTGTGATCCACAAATGGGCTGCATCAACATGACAGGAACTTATTAGAAATGAATTCCCAGACACCACCCAGACCTATTGAATCAGAATCTCTGGTCCCAAAAATCTGTGTTCTAGTAACTATTCAGGGGACTCTCTTGCATACTAAAGTCTATGAGGAAACCTAACAACCTTTCTTGATCTTTCCTTATTATCTATTATTAAGATTTGTCCAAATTCAGATAGTTGATATTCTATCACAGTTTTCAACTGATTTTGCTCACATCATTTACTCAACTATAAATGTCCTTAACTGCCTTTTTTCTTTAAGACCCAGTTTAAATGTGGCCTGTCTATAAAGACAATAGGAAGTCCTCATCTATAAGTGGCTCTTCCTTTTTCTTTTTTTTTCATGTTTTTTTTAAACTATATTTTATTGATTATGCTGTTACAGTTGTCCCACTCTTCCCCCCTTCTTGCCCCCCACCCCCTTACCCCCCCTTTCCCCACCCTTTAGTTTTGTCCATAGGTCATACACATAAGTCCTTCTGCTTCTGCACTTCCTATACTATTCTTAACCTCCCCCTGTCTGTTGTCTACCTCCCATTTATGCTACTTATTCTGTGCCCCATTCCCACCCTCTCCCCCTACCACTCCCCTGTTGACATTCCTCCATACCTTATATAACTCCCTTTAACATTTCATAAAATAAAGGCTGGGTGGTGATGAACTTCTTGAACTTGACCTTATCTGAGAAGCACTGTATCTGCCCTTCCATTCTAAATGAAATCTTATAGAGTATTCTTGGATGTAGGTCCTTGCCTTTCATGACTTGGAATACTTCTCTCCAGCCCCTTCTTGCCTGTAAGGTCTCTTTTGAGAAATCAGCTGACAGTCTTATGGGAATTATTTTGTAGGTAACTGTCCCCTTTTCTCTGGCTGCTTCCAGGATCCTTTCCTTATTTTTGATCTTGGGTAATGTCATTATGATGTGTCTTGGTGTGTTCCTCTTTGGGTCCAACCTCTTTGGGACTCTCTGAGCTTCCTGGACTTCCCGAAAGTCTATTTCCTTCACCAGCTTCGGGAAATTCTCCATCATTATGTGTTCAAATAAGTTTTCAATTCC
>PVJI01015329.1:0-31281 GCA_004026765.1 Micronycteris hirsuta | reverse complement strand
CACAGATGTCCTGGAGGTTTCTGAGCCCCTCCTCCATTTTTTGAATTCTTGTTTCTTCATTCTTTTCTGGTTGGATGTTTTTTTCTTTCTGCTGGTCCACTCTGTTGATTTGAGTCCCAGTTTCCTTCTTATCCCTATTGGTTCCCTGCAGATCTCTCCTCATTTGTTCAAGCATTTTCGATAATTTTTCGTCAAATTCTGTGAGCAACCTGATTACTAGGGTTTTAAACTGTGCATCTGATAGGTTGTCTATCTCTTGATCGGTTAGTTCTGGAGCTTTGATCTGTTTCTTTCTTTGGGCCATTTTTTTCCCTCGGTGTGCCTGTTACTTTAAGGGGCGGAGCCTTGGGTGTTCACCCGGGCAGGGAAACTCACTGGTGGCTATGCTGTGACGTACCTGTGGGGGCGGGACCTGAGAGCACAATGGCACCTGCTCCGCTCTCCGCACCCACACTGCCTCCTGAAAGCAATTTGAGCCCCTCTGCGCCGGCTCCGGGGGTCACTCCGGGGGTCGCTCCGGGGTCGGTGGACGGGCTGCACAGCTCCAATCCCCCGCGGGTCTCCCCAGCAAACTCTCCTATGAGGTCGTGAGTTCCTCCCGCTGTGGACTCCACCCCCACCGGTGCTCTCAATCTTTGCCGATGGGCTGCGCCCTGCTTTCTCTCCTGGTTTCTCTGCACACGAATGCGGACTTGCCCGGTCCACCAGTCTCGGCCCCGCTGGGTCCGGATGAGCCGGGCGCTGGCCGCGCTTTGGTCAGGCACCCCCGTCTCAGTGTGCTGCAGCCCCGCAGGAACCGCCCCTCCAACAGTGGACCTGCCGTCTGCTCACCAGCTTGCCGAGGGGTCTCCTAGCGCTCTCCCTCCGCCCTGCTCCTCCCGGCTCACCAGACTGGATGAGTGTGTCTTCTTTAATTCCTTGGTTGTCGGACTTCCTCTCAATTCGATTTTCTGTCAGATCTGGCTGTTTTTGGTTGGGTAAATTTCTGGTTTTTTCCTTGTTTGGCTGTGCAAGGAGGCACGGTGCGTTCACCTATGCTGCCATCTTGTTGGAAGTCCTGGCTCTTCCTTTTTCTAAAACCATTATAGTGATTTACATCTCCCTGTAAATTATAGTCTTCTCTAAATTAGAGTTGTTACTTATCTTTTCTCCAAACCTACAGCCAGCTCTGTATTCTACTTTGACCATAAATACTTAAAAAAATTTTTTATTGTATTTTTTCCATGATCATTTAACCCCTTTCTGTCCCCCTCCCCCCAGCAATCACAGAGTCCTTTTTTTTTATTATTACTTTATTGTTTTTCAATTACAGTTGTCTGCATCCTCTCCCCTCTCCTCCCCCCTCCCCTCCAACCCCACCTCCCTCCCCTGCCTCCATCCTCCCCCTTGGTTCTGTCCATGTGTCCTTTATAGTGGTTCCTAAAAAACCTTCTTCCCATTGTCCCCTCCCCACTCCCTTCTGGCTATTATTAGATTGTTCTTAATTTCAATGTCTCTGGTTATGTTTTTCTTGCTTTTTTCTTTTGTTGATTATCTTCCAGTTCAAGGTGAGATCATATGGTATTTGTCCCTCACCACCTGGCTTATTTCACTTAGCATAATGCTCTCCAGTTCCATCCATCCTGTTGCAAAGGGTATAAGCTCCTTCTTTCTCTCTGCTGTGTAGAATTCCATAGTGTAAATGTACCATAGTTTCTTGATCCACTCATCTGTAAGTGGGCACTTAGGTTTCTTCCAGCACTTGGCTATTGTGAATTGTGCTGCTATGAACATTGGAGTGCATAGGTTCTTTTGGATTGGTGTTTCAGGGCTCTTAGGATATAATCCCAGCAGTGGAATTGCTGGGTCAAAAGACAGTTCCATTTTTAGTTTTTTGAGGAAATTCCATACTGTTTTCCACAGTGGCTTCACCAGTCTGCATTCCCACCAACAGTGCAGTAGGGTTCCCTTTTCTCCACATGCCCTCCAACAGTTATCTGTTGCTTTGTTTATGATGGCCATTCTGACTGGTGTAAGGTGGTATCTCATTGTGGTTTTAATTTGCATCTCTCTGATGGCTAATGATGTTGAGCATCTTTTCATATGTCTCTGGGCCCTCACAGAGTCCTTTTTTCTTCTTGCTTAAACACTCTGCCCTCTAAAATCCCCCCATAGCTGTCATCCTGTCCTATCTATGAGTCTGTCTTTTATTTGTTTGATACTTCAGTATGTTCATTAGATTCTTCATATAAGTAAAATCATAAGGTATTTGTCTTTCCCTGACTGGCTTATTTTCACTCAGCATAATGTTTTCCAGGTCCATCCAGACTGGTGCAAAGGGTAAAATTTTCTTCTTCTTTTTTTTACAGCCTAGAAGTATTCCATTCTGTAAATGTCCCATGGTTGTTTTATCCACTCATCTACTGATGGACATGGGCTGCCTCCATATCTTGGTGATTGTAAATGATGGTGCAATGAACAAAGGGGTGCTTATGTTCTTTTGAATTACTGTTTTGGGTTTCTTCAGATATAGTCCCAGAAGTGGGACCACTGGGTCAAAAGGCAGTTCCATTTTAATTTTTTGAGATATCTCCATGTTGCTTTCCATAGTGGTTGCACAAGTCTGCATTCCCACCAACAGTGTGAAAGGGTTTCCTTTTCTTGACATTCTTGCCAGCACTTGTTATTTGTCAATTTATTGATGATAGCCCTTCTGACATGTATGAGATTGTATCTCACTGTGGTTTTAATTTGTATTTCTCTGATGATTAGTGATGATGAGCAATTTTCATATGACTGTTGGCCATCTGTATGTCCTCTTTGGAGACGTGTCTATTTAGATCCTTTGCCCATTTTTTAAATTGGATTGTTTGTTTGTTTGTTTGTTGATGTTGAGTTTTGTAAGTTCTTTAGAAATATTGGAAATTAAACCCTTATCAGATGTATTAGCAAATATCTTCCATTCCATGGGTAGTCTTTTCATTTTGTTGATGGTCTTTCTTGCTGTGCAAAACCTTTTTAGTTTGATATAGTCCCATTTGTTTATTTTTTCTTTTGTTTCCCTTGCTTGGGGAGATATATCAGATAAAATATTGCTATGAGCAATGTCTGAGATTTTACTGCCTGTTTTCTTCTAGGATTTTTATGGTTTTGGGTCTAACATTTAAGTCTGTAATCCATTTTGAATTTATTTTTGTGTGTGGTGTAAGAAGATGGTTGTTTCATTTTTTAGCATCTATCTTTCCAGTTTTCCCAATACCATTTATTGAATAAACTATCTTTAGCCCATTTTATGTGCTAACTTCCTCTTTCAAATATTAATTGACCATAAAGATGTGGGTTTATTTCTGAGCTATATATTTTGTTCCATTGGTCTATGTGTCTGTTTCTATGCCAGTAACATGCTGTTTTGATTACTATGGCCTTGTAGTATATTTGATATTAGGTAGCATAATTCCTCCAACTTTGTTTTTCTTTTTCAGGATCACTGTTGTTATTTGGGCCCTTTCGTGGCTCCATATAAATTTTTGAAATATTCTGTGAAATATGACATTAGAATCTTGCTAGGAATTGGCATTGACCCTATGGATTGCTTTGGGTAGCATGCACACTTTAATGATGTTAATTCTATCCATGAATATGGTATGTACTTCCACTTATTTGTATCTTTTTCAGTTTCTTTCATCAATGTCTTATAATTTTCCAAGTACATTCTTTTTTTCATTCTTGGTAGATTTTTACATTCTTGGTAGATTTATTCCTTGGTATTTAATTCTTTTTGAAGCAATTGTGAATGGGATTGTTTTCTTAAATTCCCTTTCTGTTAGTTCATTATTGGCATATAAAAATGCAACTGATTTCTGGATATTAATTTTGTGTCCTGCTACTTCACTGAATTCATTTATCAGTTCTGGTAGTTTCTTGGTGGAATCTTTGGAGTTCTCTATGTACAGTGTTATGTCACCTTCAGATAAAGACAGTTTTACTTCTTCCATTTATTTCTTCTTCTTTTTTGATTACTATGACTAGGGCTTCTAGTACTATGTTGAATAAGAGAAGTGAAAGCGGACATCCTTGTCTTGTTTCTGATCTTCAGGGGGGCACTTGTAGTTTTTGCCTGTTGAGTATGATGCTGGCAGTAGGTTTGTCATATATGACCTTTATTATGTTTAGATATGTTCCCTCTATTCCCATTGTGCTGAGAGTTTTTATCATAAATGGGTGCTGAATTTTATCAAATGCTTTTTCTGCATTTGTTAATATGATCATGTGGTTTTCATCCTTCATTTTATTTATGTGGTGAATCACACTCATTGATTTGTGAATGTTGTACCTACCTTGCATTCCCAGAATAAATCCCGCTTGATCATGGTGTATAATATTTTTGATGTATTGCTGTATTCAATTTGCCAATATTTTGTTGAGGATTTTAGAAACTATATTCATCAGGTATGTTGGTCTATAATTTTCTTTTTTTTTTGTAGTGTCTTTATCTGGTTTTGGAATTAGGATAATGCCAGCCTCATAAAATGAACTTGGCAGCTTTCCCTCCTCTTGAATTTTTGAAATACTTAGAGAAGGAGAGGTGTTAGTTCTTCCCAGACATACCAGAATGTTTGGTAAAATTCACCTGTGAAGCCATTTGGTCCAGGGCTTTTGTTTTTTGGGAGTATTTTGATTATTGCTTCAGTTTCACCAGGTGTAATCTGTCTATTCAGATTCTCTGATGCTTCCTGATTGAGCTTTTGAAGATTGTATGTTTCCAGGAGTTTATCCTTTTCATCCAGGTTGTCCAATTTGTTGGCATATAGTTGTTCATAATATTTTCTTATAATCCTTTGTATTTCTTTGGTGTCATTGTTATTTCTCCACAGTCATTTCTGATTTTATTTATTTGGGTCCTCTCTCTTTTTTTCTTGATGAGTCTGATTAAAGGTTTGTCAATCTTGTTTATCTTTACAAAGAACCAGCTCTTGGATTCATCGATTTTTGTATTATATTTTAGACTCTATTTCATTTATTTCTGCTCTGATCATTTTTATTTCCTTCCTTCTTATCACTTTGGGCTTTGTTGTTTTTTTCAAGTTCCATTAAGTGTTAAGTTAAATAGTTTATTTGGGCTTTCCCTTGCTTTTTTGAGATAGACTTGTAATGCTGTAAGTTTCCCTCTTAGGATTGCTTTCCTTGTGTCCCACCGATTTTGTATTGTTGTGTCCTCATTTTCATTTGTTTCAAGGTATCTTTTGATTCTTCCTTGATCTTGATGTTGACCCACTTATTGTTGAATAACATGTTATTTAGCTTTCATTTATTTGTGTATTTTTCAGTGTTCTTGTGATTGATTTCTAGTTTCATAGCATTGTGGTCAAAGAAAATGCTTGGTATGGTTTCAATCTTCTTTTTTAAAAATAATTTTATTTTTTTAATTGTTGTTCAAGTACAGTTGTCTTTTATTTTCCACCACCAGGCCCCACCTGCCTCACCCTCAACCCCCTCGAATCTATACCCTTTGGCTTTGTTCACATGTCCTTTATACATGGTCCTTGATGGCTCTTCCCCTATTTTCTCCCATTATCCTTCTCTCCCCTTCTCTCTGGTTACTGTCAGTTTCTGCTTTACTTCAATGTCTCTGGTTATATTTTGCTTGCTTGTTTGTTGGGTTGATTAGGTTCCACTTACAGATGAGATCATATGGTATTTGTCTTTCACCATCTGGCTTATTTCACTTAGCATAATGCTCTCCAGATCTATCCACGCTGTCACAAAGGGTAGGAACTCCTTTTTTTCTGCTGCGTAGTATTCCATCATGTAAATGTACCATAGTTTTTTCATCTGTTCATTTGCTGATGGGCACTTAGGTTGCTTCCAGCACTTGGCTATTGTAAATTGTGCTGCTATGAACATTGGGGTGTACAGGTTCTTTTGGATTGGTGTTTCAGGGTTCTTAGGATATAATCCCAGCAGTGGAATTGCTGGGTCAAAAGGTAGTTAGTTTTTTTGAGGAAATTCCATACTGTTTTCCACAGTGGCTTCACCAGTCTGCATTTCCACCAATAGTGTACTAGGGTTCCCTTTTCTCCACATCCTTCCCTCCAACACTTGTTACTTTGTTTATGATGGCCATTCTCACCTGTATGAAGTGGTATCTCATTGTACTTTTAATTTGCATCTCTCCGATGACTAGCTGAGCATCTTTTCATATGTCTCTGGGCCACCTGTATGTCCTTCTTGGAGAAATGTCTATTCATGGTGTATGATATTTTTAATGTACTGCTGGATGCAGTTTGCCACTCTTTTGTTGAGAATTTTATATCTATGTTCATCAGTGATATTGGCCTGTAGTTTTCTTTCTTTCTTGTGTCTTTATTTGGTTTGGGGGTTAGGATGATGCTGACCTCATAAAAAGAGTTTGGGTGTCTTCCCTCTTCTTGGATTTTTTAGAATAGTCTCAGAAGGATAGGGGTTAGCTCTTTCTTAAATGTTTTGTAAAATTCTCCTGTGAAACTGTCCTGTCCAGGGCTTTTATGTGCTGGGAGTTTTTTTTATTACTGCTTTAGTTTCACCAGTTGTTACTGGTCTGTTCAAGCCTTCTGCTGCTTCTTCATTCAGTTTTGGTACATTAGATTTTTCTAGAAATTTTCCATTTCACCCAGCTTTTCAAATTTCTTGACATATAGTTGTTCATAGTAATTTCTTGCATCATTTGTATTTCTGTGGTATCAGTTGCAATCTCTACTCTTTCCTTTCTGATTTTATTTTATTTATTTTATTTTTTAAATTACTTTATTGTTGTTCAATTACAGTTGTCTGCGTTTTCTCCCCTCCCCTCCCCTCCACCCCATCCAAACGCACCTCCTTTCTGATTTAATTTATTTGGGTCTTCTCTCTGTTTTTCCTGATGAGTCTGCTTAAAGGTTTGTTGATTTTGTTTATCTTTTCAAAGAACCAGCTCCTGGATTTATTGATCCTTTCTATTGTTCTTTTATTCTCTATATTGTTTACTTCTGCTCTGATTTTTTTTTAAAGATTTTATTTATTTATTTTTAGAGAGAGGGAGACAGAGAGGGAGAGAAACAGCAATGTATGGTTGCCTCTCACATGGCCCTCATGGGGACCTGGCCTGCAACCCAGGCATGTGCCCTGACTGAGAATCGAACTGGGACCCTTTGGTTCCCAGCCCACGCTCAATCCACTGAGCTACTAATTCTGCTCTGATTTTGATTATTTCCTTCCTTCTCCTCACTCTGGGCTTTTTTTGTGGTTTTCCCTTGAGCTCCTGTAGATGTAGGGTTAGATTGTTTATTTGAAATGTATCTGTCTTTTTTAGGTAGGCCTGTATCGCTATCAACTTTCCTCTCAGGACTGCTTTCACTGTGTCCTATAAGTTTTGGATTGTTGTGAATTCATTTTCATTTGTTTCTAGAAACTTTAATTTCTTCCTTGATCCCATTCTTAACCCATTCGTTGTTTAATAGCATGCTATTCAATCTCCATGAGTTTGCGTGTGTTTGAGTTTTTTCCTTGAGGTTGTTTTCTAGTTTTGGTCCCTTGTGGTCAGAGAAAATACTTGATATGATTTCAATTTTCTTGGATTTGTTGAGGCTTGTTTTGTGCCCTATCATGTGGTCTATCTTTGAAAATGTTCCATGTGCTTTTGAAAAGAATGTATATTTTGCTTCTTTGGGATGAAAGTTTCTATATATACATCAGTTAAGTCCATTTGATCTAGGACATTGTTCAATGCCACAATATCTTTGTTGATATTTTGTTTGGAAGATCTATCCATTTTTGACAGTGGGGTGTTAAAATTCCCTATTATAATTGTGTTGCTGTCAGTATCTTTCTTGAAGTCCTCGAAGATTTTACTTACATATTTGGGTTCTCCTGTGTTGGGTGCACATGTATTTACAATGTTTATGTCTTCTTGATGGATTCTTCCCTTGAGTATTATGAAATGTCCTTCGGTGTCTCTTGTTTATGGCTTTTGTTTTGAAGTCTATTTTGTCTGAGGTAAGTATTGCTATGCTAGCTTTTTTTTTCCTGTCCATTTGCTTGGAATATTTTTGGAATATTTTTTTCCAACCCTTCACTTTCATTGTGTGTAGGTTTTTTGTTTGAAGCGTATCTCTTGTAGGCAGCATATGTGTGGTTTATGTTTTCTTATCCATTCAGCTATCCTATGACTTTTGATTGGAGTATTTAATCCATTAATATTTAAGGTTATTATTGATAAGTATTTAATCCATTAATATTTAAGGTTATTATTGATAGGTACTTATTCATTTATCCCCCTTTGTAACTGTGTTCCTCTCTCTCATTCTCTTTCTTCCTATTCTTAAAATAGTCCCTTTAGCATTTCTTGCTGTGCTGGTTTGGTGGAAGTGTATTCTTTGAGCCTTCTTTTGTCTGGGAAATTCCTTATTTCACTTCCATTTTAATTGAGAGCCTTGCTGGGTAAAGTAGTCTTGGTTGCAGGCCTACCTCTTAATTAATTGGAAAATCTCTTGCCATTTTCCTCTGGATTGCAGTTTTTCTGGTGAGAAATCAGCTGCTAGCCTTATCAGAGCTCCCTTTACTTTTTGTTCCTCCCTTGCTGCTTTTAAGATTGTCTCTTTGTCTTTAAAACTGGCATTTTAATTATGATGTGTGTTGTAATAGGCCTCTTTGGGCTTATCATCTTTGGGACCCCCTGAACTTGTGCTTCCTGAACTTGTGTGGTTTTTCCCCTCTCCAGTTTTGCAAAGTTTTCTGTCATTATTTTTTCAAACAGGGTTTGTATCCCTTGCTCCTTTCCTTCTCCTTCTGGTATTCCTATGATTCGAATGTTGTTACATTTCATGTTGTCTTACAGTTCCCTGAAGCTATCTTCATATTTTTTAATCTTTTTCATGCAGCTGCACTACCTGAGTATTTCTTTTTACCTTTTCTTCCAGCTCACTAATTTGGTCCTCTGTTTCATCCAGCCTTCTTGTATTTCCTTCTAGTGCACTATTTTATTTTAGTATTGTGTTCTTCATTTCTTCCTGTTTTTTGTTAATAGTTTCTATTTCCTTTTTCACAATATTGTAGTTCTTACTCAGTTCCTTGTAGTTGTCTGTGAGTTCCTTGAGCATCCTTATAACCATTCTTTTGAATTCTATATCTGACAGTTTGCTTGACTCCATTTCATTTAGCTCTTTTAGTGAGGAATCTTCCATTCTTTTTGATTGCAAGTGCTTTCTTTATCTCCCCATTTTAGGTGAGTCTTTTTGTTTGTTTCTGCGATTCCCAATGCTTTGCTTTGTTTTGTGTCCTGACATATTGTCTATCCTCGAAAATGTTCCATGTGCACTTGAAAAGTTGTATTTCTGCTGTTTTGTGGTGAAGCGCTCTGAAGATATCAATTAAATCCATTTGATATAGTGTGTCGTTTAAGGCCACTGTCTTCTTGTTGATTTTTTCTCTCTGGAAAATTTGTCCATTGCAGTAAATAGGGTGTTAACATCCCCTACTATGACTGTATTTCTGCTTATCTCTTCTTTTATGTCCATCAAGATTTGCTTTACATAGTTAGGTGCTCCTATGTTGGGTGCATAAATGTTTACTGGGGTTATATTCTCTTGTTGGATTGTTCCCTTTATCAATATGTAGTGTCCCCCTTTGTCTTTTACTATAGCCTTGGTTTTAAAGTGTATTTTTTGGATACAAGTATTGCTACCCCAGCTTTTTTTCCCTTTCCACTTGCATGAAATGGCTTTTTTCAAATCCCTTTATTTTTAGTCTGTGTGTCTCTTTCGTTCTTTTTTTTTTTTTTAAGATTTTATTTATTTTTAGAGAGAGGGGAAGGGAGTGAGACAGAGAAGGAGAGAAACAGCAATGTATGGTTGCCTCTCGCATGGCCCTCACGGGGACCTGGCCTGCAACCTAGGCATGTGCCCTGACTGGGAACCGAACCGGGACCCTTTGGTTCCCAGCCCGCGCTCAATCCACTGAGCTACACCAGCCAGGGCTCTTTCGTTCTTTGATCGGTCTCTTGGAGATAGCATATACCCAGTCTGTCTGGAAAAAATCCAACCATTGTTAATATAATGAGAACTGTTTTCACAACATTGATGTAACCTTGGTAGCCATGGATAGTGGACTGGACTGTGCATGTGTGAACAATGACAACTTCACTGTACCAGTCAGTGGGGTGTTAGATGCCATTGAGTGAGCATGTGTACTGTGTGGCTCTTGCATTCAAAATGACTGAGTGAGTAGAGCTATGAATCTGTGTCAAATTTTGTGTTAAGCTTGAACATTTCTCTGCAGAAACTTTTTGGATGATTCAAATGGCCTCAGCTATAGGTAACCGGTGATTGGCAGCTTTATCATCCCAATGCATCCGCTCATACATCACATGTCCTGCAGTGTTTTTTGGTGAAACGTCAAATCACCCAGGTGACTCAGCACCCCTTGAGCCCAGATTTGGTGCCCTGTGACTTCTGACTTTTTCCAAAACTAAAATCACATTTGAAAGGGAAGAGATTTTAGATCATTGATGAGATTGAGAAAATACAACATGGCAGCTGATGGCGATTTGGAGAATTATGGGAGGTTCCAAGGTGCCTACTTTGAAAGGGACTGAGGCATCATTGTCCTATGCACAGTGTTTCTTGTATCTTGTATCTTCTTCAAAAAATGTCTCTATTTTTCATATTACATGGTTGGATACCTTCTGGAAAGACCTCATATATGGGTCTTGGTTTCTTATCCATTCAGCTACCGTATGGCTTTTGGTTGTAGCTTTTAAGGCATTTACATTTAAGGTGATTTTTGATAATACATGTTTATTGCCATTGTATTTTTTAACTATTTTCCTTTCGTTTTCTTTTTTTCTTCTTTTTCTTTTTAAAGCAAGCCCTTTAACATTTGTTGCTTTACAGGATTGCTTCAACAAACTCCTTTAGCTTTTTTTTTTGCTTGGGAAGCTCTTTGTTTTTCCTTCAATTTTAAATGATAGCCTTGCTGGGTAATGTAGCCTTGCTTTTTATCACCTTGAATATTTCATGCCAGTTCCTTCTGGCCCTAAATGTTTTGTTGAGAAATGAGATAACTGTTTAATTGGAGCTCCCATGTAGATATCAACACACATTTCTCTCACAGCTTTTAGGATTCTCTCCTTGTTTTTGAGCTTTGCCATTTTAATTATGGTGTGTCTTGGTACAGGCTTCTTTGGGTCCATCTTTTTTGGACTCTGTGCTTCCTGGACTTGTGTACTTTCTCTTTCACCAGACTAGGAAGGTTTTCAGTCATTATTTCTTCAAATAGGTTCTCAATCCCTTGCTCATCTTCTTCCTCTTCTGGTATTCCCGTGATGTAGATATTGTTACACTTCATGTTGTCCCAAATGTTTCTTAAGCTCTCCTCATTCTTTTAAATTTGTTTTCTTTTTGCTTCTTTACTTGGGTGTTTTTTCTTACCCTGTCTTCCAAATCACTGATTCAGTCCTCTGCTTTATCTAACCTACTATTTATTCCTTCCAGTGTATTATTTATTTCAGATATTGCATTCTTTATTTCTCACTGGTCCTTTCTTTATTGTTTCTGTGTCTTTTTTCATTTTGTTGAGTATCCTTATATGGGAATTCTTTTCACATGCATGAAGGAAGTGTAGCCCTGGGATTTCCACGCATGTCTGAGCAAAGTCTCCAGTGTGATTAAATCTCCCAAGTCGGCATGCACAAATTCATATTTGTGGAAAAAGAATTCTTTGTAGCGGAATTTGGCTAACATATTTCTTAAAAATTTACTGCCTTGCTGAGTCTCTCCCCCCTGGATCTAGGGGCTTATGCTTCCTGCCACCATATTTATGCTTCTGGAGTAAGCAGCCCTAGCTAGCTTGCCCTCAATTTACGTATCTACCCTCTTAATGTATGGCCCTGGTCCTGTCTACCACCAGACCTGAATATACAATCTATGCATAAGTTAATGAAGACCAATCTGATGCTCTGTGCCCCGAATCTTCAATAAAAACTCCTGGACCCGAGGCTTGGGGCTCTCTCCCAGATGATGAGGGGGAGGCCGTGTGGTCCTGATCCCTTTTCCTGCGTATTTGGTGTGAGAATTATTTATAAATGCATTCGGTCATGGTCACCATGGATTCTGCCTAGCTATGAATCCGCAACATCCTTATAATCATTACTCTACTCTATATCTGATAAATTGCTTGCCTCCTTTTCATTAATTCTTCTGGAGAAGTCTCTTGTTTTTTTTTTTTATTTGGGGCCTGTTTCATTGTCTTCTCATTTGGCTGCCTCTCTGAATTTGTTTTTATGTATTAGGTAGATGTGCAAAGACTCTGGTACAGCCCTTTGTCAGATGCTGCATGTGACTGGCCCTGGGCAACCTGTTTGGAGCTATCAGTGAGCCACAGCATGTGGCTCCCTCTGCTGGGTCTGTTTGTGTGCAGAAGAACCAGTCTGTGCACAAAGCCAGCCTTTACTATCACTGGGCCCAGGTTGGGGGTGGTGGTGGTGGTCAGCTAATATCTCAAAGCTCCTAGAGATCCACCTTAGTTGTTAAGCTTAATCACTGATATAACCTCAAGCTGTACTCATCAGGCCAGCATAAGCTCCAAAAAGGGTGGGGCAGAGTAATTCCTGTAGGCCAGGCTATTGCTTCCCTTCAGGCTGATGCCACTCAGACTGGAGTGCTCTGCCCAAGAAAGATGGCCTGTGCAGTACTGGGAATGACTCAGCACAGGGATCCTGGCAGCTGTTCCTTCAATTTTCTCCCAGATACTCCTCAAGTGTCTCTAGTCCACTCTGCCCTCCCTCTGTCAGAGTCCAGGGTAAGTGGCTGCATACAGAATTTGTACATTTTAAGAGTCTCTCTGGGACTCTAGCTGTCTTTCTCTGGAAGAGAGAAACCCCACTGCTATTCACAGATGGATGTTATCTGAGTTCCTTTCTCTGCTCTGGTGCTGTAGGCAGGGGCATAGCTTGGGTTTTAGACCCCACACTTCCAAGGGGACCCTCTGGCTATTGAAATATCCTTCTGGAACTTCAGCTGCTGCCCATGGGAGCCCAGCTAGTCCTCTCGTGCCTCCTGTATACTCCCTACAAGTCTTTTTATGGTGAAGTAGAAGTGGTTTCTTGTGTCTGTTCTTGGTTATAGGGATTCTCTCCAGCTAGTGTTCAGTTGGTTATTCAGGATGATTTTTCTTTAATTTACTTGTAATTCCAGTTCAGTTCCCAGAGGAGGTGAGTGTGGCTTCCACTTACTCCTCTGCCATCTTGGATTTTCTTTTTCTTGACCATAAATTCTTAAGGAGGGGTCTCTCTTTGTCTACCTCTTTAAATTTTTTTTAATAAACAAGTAGTCAGGAATCAGGAAATGTTTATTGGGTGAATGAAATAATCTACTATTAAAAGAAAAGCAGCATATTCAGAATTTAGAGATTGGGGTTCTGGTGTAATTTCTGCTATTAGCTTGATTTCTTTGAGCAAGTCCAACTCTCAGGAAGTCAGTGTTTTCATCAGTAAAGTAAAAGGGTTTAGGACTAGCTGATTGTTTACCAAAAATGGTCTATAGATGAATGCCAGTCTGTGATGTTTTCAGCAATTTAGGATAGAATGAGAAAATAAGAACTACGTGGTAAGTTTTTAATGATGCTAAATTCATCTAATTTTTAAGTTCCAAGTTTATGTCCTTCCCACATTTTTGTTACTAAAGCTTGTATAACATTATGAAATAGTTTTGATAATTAATAGTAGTTCCTTTTTTAAATGTCTCTGTTTTGCTAAAGCAAAACACTGAGAAAATGAGTAACCCCATTTTGGTGCCCTCAATATTTTTTGGGGGGAAATGTTGATGTTCCATGATATCCATAAGTATATGAATCAATGGCTTACATGCTCTCCAATTCTCCTACCAGAGTTAACAGTCTATAGTCTGTCAAATATAGTTGGATTAGGCTTGGACACAAAACCCCTATGGAGAATCCAGGGGCTAAAGGAAGTGAAGTTTGGAATTCTGCCTGAGACTGGTTGTCTTGTTCCTGTGGTCCACTACTGAATCAGTACTTCAGGATGGTGGTAAGGTCATTTGGCTACCAGTAATCCTGCTCTGGTGGGAGATTGAAAGCTGGAGCTTGTGCTGTGTCTTCATTCAAGATCCTTCAGAACAGCTCTAAAAGCTTTTGCACTAAATAACTACATAATTCAACCAAAATGGAGATTTTCGTAATTACCTCCAACCTTCAAAAAGTTTTTGGTTCACATTTGACAGGGCAATAGAAACTTTCGGGTACAAGTTAAGGGAGTGGTTTCATTAATAGTAAATGGCAGTTCTTCTAAAATGATGCATGTTTTCAGATATAGGATTGAATTCTATTTCAGTAATAAAGGGACCATTTAAAAAAAGCTTACCAAACTGTTCTTGATATTGCTTCATTCTATTTCCGTTTCAGTCTCCATATCCATTTCACCCCCAAGCACCAAGTCTGTGTTAGCATTCAAGAAGACTGACCCAAGAGGCTTTCTGTATCTAATTTTACAGTAGCATATCTCTTGATTATTAACACATTAAGGCAATATACTTTTAGCTTAGGAATCTGATACTAATTGGCTTTGGGATATTTTATTTAAAAAGCATTTTTCAAACGGGACTGTAAATTGATCAGTGGTTTTTTTTTAAATTCAGGACAAAAGAAAACATTAATTCTGCCAGGAAAAGTTTGTCCAGCAGGGCAGAAGTATTAGAGTCTTGGAGTTTACCTGTCAATCTTGTATTTTCATGTCCTTTGCCTAGGGACAAGCCTATAAGCTAATTGACTTCTGTTCCTTTCCTCTTGGCCTCTCATTTTTCTGAACATGGACACTCAAATTAAAACAACGATAAAATTCCAGGGAAAGCTGGCATTGATCAAGTTTTGGATTAAATTAAATTAAGTGCTCTTTATTGAACTCAGCAGTATTAGTTATTAAAACCAGAAGGCTTTACCCTGGCTAGTGTAAAAAAAAGAAAACAATGACTCATATTGCAGCACAGATTTTATTGGGAAATTAAAGCACTCATTTTCTCTTACTCTATTAAAACTTTTGCAGACAAACACATGTAAACAAGATCAGGAGATGGAAAGCAGTACAAAGTCAGTTTTTCTGGGCTCTGATGCTTCATGGGTTCTAGCATGCAGTTGCTGGGACCTAGGGAGGTAATCTTACCTGGAAAGAAAACAGGAAGGCATAGTAGGATTTTGTTTTTTAAAGGATATGTCAGACAAGTTGCCAAAGTGCTCTTTTGTTTCTCTACTGACTTGGAATTATGTACATAGGGAGAGGGGAGAGGGCAGCAGCATAATGTAGCATAAAGAGCATTAACCAGGAAGTTAGACCCCCAAATCACAGATTTAAATTTACTAGTTATAGACAGTTGGCCTTGGGTAAGACAACCTTTCTGCTCCTGTTTTCTCAGCTGTAAAATAAGGAGCTAGAGTGGATAGTCTCTAAAGACCCAGATCTCATTCTGTCATATGTATCTGTGTTTTGTTTAGTGCTGTGGGAGACCACCATGACCTATAGTGAATATAGCAATTAACCCAGGCTGGCCCAGGCTAAATCTGGCCTGCCACCTATTATTATTTTTAAAATTAACTAAAAAGTCCATACTTCATTTGGATTTCCTTAGTTTTTACATGTTCTTTTTCTGTTCAGGGTCTGTCATCCAGGATACCATATTACACTTGGCTGTCACACATTTTTTTAGGCTCCAGTCAATTATGACAGTTTCTCAAGCTTTCCTTGTTTTTGATGAACTCGATGGTTTGGAGGAGTACAGGTCAGGTGTTTTATAGAATGTCTCTCTTTTGGGATTTGACTAATATTTTTCTCATGATTAGACTGCACCTACTGGTTGCAGGAAGATAAACCTGTAAAAACCTTGCCACAGAGGTTAATTGACATTCTCATTGCATCATATCAAGGGTACATATTGTCAACATGACTTAGAACTGTTGATGTCGACCTTGATCACCTGGCTGAGGTTGTGTTTCTCAGATTTCTCCAGTATAAAGTTACTCTCTTTCCTCCCCTTTCTGTACTGTGCTTTTGGGAAGGAAGTCCTTATGCACAGCCTGCAGTTAAGGAGTGGGAAGGTATAATACATCTCCGTGAGGATGGAGTATCAACATAAACTAGTTGTATTCTTCTGCATGCGGGATTTATCTCTTCTTCCCTACTTATTTATTTATTCATTTATTAATATCAGTATGGACTAATTTATTTTATTCTTTTGGTTATAATACAGTATTTTATTGCTCAACTTGTTCCAGCTTTAGCCATTGGGAGTTCTTTCCCTTGGCTCCTGTGTCCCTTTGACATACTCTATCACTAAGCTTTTGTTTCTGAGTACTTTTTTTCCACCTGTTTTTTTTTAAATAAAGTTTTATTGAAACACAGTCATACTCTTTCTTTTACATATTCTTTATGGCTGCTTTTGCACTACAGAGGCAGAGTTAAGTCACTATAACAGAGAACATGTGGCCTGCAAAGCCTAAAATATTTACTCTCTGATCCTTTATAAAAAAAGTTTTCTGACTCTTGATTTAGACCATTCTCTATGTTTTATAGTAGCTGTAGCTTGATGGACTATAATTTCTAGTATTTTCAGATTTTACTTTGTCGTGTTTTTCCCTCTCAGAATATGATCTTGACCCCAGAGTTTAGTCACCAATTTTACAACAAGCCTTTGTTAAACACTTACAGGTTTGGGTGGCTATGTTACTTTGGCTATGACTGCTTCCTTGCCCAGGTGTTTGACTAGCTGTAAAGTACTTTGTCCGTTAGTAGTTTTTTCATGGAAGCAACAATTCAAAGATCAGGTCTATTGTGTCTTCATTCCTTTTACTGACTTGGACTGAAAGAATTCATATAATGAAGGTCTGAGTTTTTTTAATAGCTATGTACTTGAAAAATTTCTTGTAGCACTAGGTCTGCCCCATGGAAGCAGATAGGTAGAGAGTTTGATGCAAAGTGAAGAATGTTGACTAGAGTTTTTGTACATCAAGCTTCTTTCATTAGTGAACTTAATCAAATTAGAACCAATGTTTCCAATAGTGAAATATGAGTACATTAGTCCACTTCTCTTAAGTGTTCTCTAAGCCATGTGTTCTGACCAGCACTGAGAGAAAATAAATTATCAGACTCCATAGTGGTTTAATATGTCTAAACATCTGGATTTAGACATAAATCTTTCTTACTTTCACACTCCAATATCATCATCTCATCAACTTAGTGAAGTCAGAGAGTGATCAGAGAAATGGGGTGATTTATTTCAAATAATAAGTATATTAAAGTCCCAATGAAGCAATATTAGTGTTATCAATTCAAATTAAACTTCAACCCTGTAATAACACAGATAGGAATACAGAATGGGCCAGGATAATACTCATATGCTCTCTGTGGTGTGTTGAGGCTGATATCCTATATAACACCATGCACACAGGGGACAGGATTTGACCCGTAGTATGGCCTAATTCAAGTTAGTGGTGCCCTATTTTAGAATTTTACTATAAAAATAAAAGTTAAAATAATCGACCGGGAAAGTTAAAATTATCCCAGGTACATTAAGCTCAGCACATAATATCAAGCTCTATTTCTTTCTTCTTTCACTGCCAATCTTTTCAAATATGCAGTAGTCTACAGCTTCTACTTTGAATCCACACTCTTATTAGTTCTCTGAAGTCTGCCTTTTCCTCTGATTACTTGCCTGGACCAGAACTCTTGAAGGTCACCATGACCTCCTAATAACCAAATCCAATTGTCTTTTCCCAGCCTTAGTTTCCTTGATTTGCATGCACTTCTGTGCATGTGTGTGTGTTTAAAGTTTAGTTTTTACCTCTTAGTTTTTGTCACTCTATGCAATTTTTCTTGGTGATTTTGTTCTCTACTTTGGCTCCATCTCTAAATAGTTGATGGTAAATCTAAATCTCCAGCCTTATCGCTCTCCTGGGTAATTATCTCCAGGAGGCATTTTCATGTGGTGTCTTGGATCATGTCAAATGCCATGTCTTTATTGTGTCGTTTTTCTTTCTTAAATTTGGCTGCTTTCTCTTAAATTTGTCTATTAATAATCTCACCATTCTCAGAGTTGCCTGGGTTTGACGTGAAAGTGGCATTTGATGCATCTGTTCACTTGTTCTCCATAGCCATTGATTTAGCTAATGACTTTCTCCTTGCACTGCCTTTTTCCCTCTGCTTTGTTTTTTTCTAAATGTTTACCCAATTACTGTTCAGTATGTGACGGGTGTTGTTTTCATTTTTCTCTTCCTGTCCCTTTTATTCTGATTTACCACTATACATCTGCACTATTACAATGACCACCTCAGACTGGCTTCTTCTTTCTCTACTAATCCACCTATCATACCCCATGCCAGATGACAGTTTGTAAAAATGAATTTTATAATGTCATTCAAAGAACTAGAGTGGCTCCCCACTATAAAGAAAATAAGATCAAACTCCCAAGCTTAATGGTAGAATCCTTCCACAACTTGGCCCGTGCTTGTTTTTGGAGTGTCAGCTTCTTCTTTTCTATATAATCCTCTTTTCTCCAAAGCAAGCTTCTTCATAACCCATTCAACTCACCTTTTATTTGGGACTTTCCTTTTGAAAATCATGGTAGCCAGAGTCTACTGACCTAAAATGTCTTCCCTATTCCATTCCACAGAGAAATCTGCACATCTTTCAAGTCCCAGTTCACATCTCACTTCTAATGAGATTATATGAGTGCAAGGTGGCTGCATGAAAAGGTAGCGTGGTGGATAGAAGAAAAAGAAGGATTTGAGCTGAGAGGATTTCACTATCTGGGTGGCTTTAGACAAATCATTTTGCCTGTCCAACTTTCATTTCCTAGTCTATGGATATTAGAGTATACCATTACCTTTACAAGGGTGTTGGTTGGATTAAATAAATAGACATATGTAAACTCTTCAGGCATTGTATCTGGCACCTAGTAATTGCCCACAAATGTTTGTTGCATCTGAATCTCCAAAGCTAAATTGTAGCAGAATTGTTTGCACAACTCATGTTGTTCCTCTATATGTTTACTGCTTTACTATGATGATGAATTAGTTATCTCTTTGTAATCTCCCTCTCTTCTCCCTCCCTCTCTTTCTCTCCCTCTTTCCCTCTCCTCCCACCCCCTTCTCTTTCCCTCCATACACATCTTTATCATTCTTTCTCTCTCTGTCTCTCATACACACATCTAGCAGAGTACTTTGAGTATAGCATGGGACCAGTGAATATTGACCTGTATTATTTCACCTGATAGCACGGAATTTAACTGTAAATGTCTCTTTTTTGTCCTCCAACCTCAGTCATCACCAGATACCATCACTCATCCCCATGCATACATACACATTTACTTGGATCCAAGCAATAATAGATAAATATAATTCCAGCCTCAATTAGAATTCTATCTCCATAATGCCGGAGAGCATTATGCTAAGTGAAATAAGCCAGGCGGTGAGGGACAAATACCATATGATCTCACCTTTAACTGGAACATAATCAACACAAGAAAAAATCAAGAGAAACATAACCAGAGACATTGAAATTAAGAACAATCTAACAATAGTCAGAGGAGAGGGGAGGGGAGAGGGTGCTATAGGGAGAAGTGTTTTCAGGAACCACTATAGAGGATACATGGACAGAACCAAGGGGGAGTGTGGAAGCAGGGGAGGGAGGTGGGTTTGGAGGGGGTGAGGGGAGGGGAGGGGAGAGGAAGCAGACAACTATAATTGAACAACAATAAAGTAATTAAAATAAAAAAAAAGAATTCTATCTCTGACCTGCCTTGCCCTTTGGGAAGAATGGAAGGGGAATAGGAACTTGTCCTTTGATAATGGTGGGTGAGAGTACAAGATTGGAATCTCTTTAATATCTTCGGTATCCAGGAGGTGTCACTACAACCTTATATGCATTGTGAAAGGGTAGACCATACCTTTTGCATGAGTGGATCTCTTATTGTAGTATGAAACTCTGGATACTGAATTTTCCTCATCTAGTCTTGTAAATTGTACATGCATTACTATCAAGGGTGAAGCATTGAAATTCAAGGCACAAATCCTTATGTAATCCTGATGGGGAGTTGCTGGAAAGCTGAATGATCTTCAGTTGTTTGTATGGAAAAAGTGATTTGAAGTCTAACATCCAAAACAATTTGGAGCTAAACGAAGGAGAATCTGTTTCCAGGGAGCTGAGGCCAAGGTGTGATGATTATTTACAGGTGTGCTCATGCTCTTCTTACAAGAAGCTTTCATAGGCAGGTAGTGCTGGTCAAAAGCACGTTAAGAAATCTGTGGTCTTCTTTTATCTCTTCTATATCTAGAATTCTCCTCTAGGCTCAACAGAAACTAGCTGAGCTTTCTATTAGGGAAATACTTGAAGGCTATCACAAGGGGGAGGTAAGCACTCAAAATTTTCTTGTTTAATTTGGCAAAACTAAACAAAACAAAGGTTATCAAAAATACCTGAATGTAGAGTCTTTGGATGGCAATGTGCTTGCCTGTACTCCCTCAACCTATATCACAGGTTTCTCTGTTCTATTTGCCTGTGATGCAATATATCAAACTAAGGGTTGGCTCGATCTTCTGACATCAGGATAAAGACCTTGTCAACTTTCAGCACAGTTAAGTTTGTGTGTAGTGTAGTACCTGGAAAGGAGACCTTAGAAAGGAATGGTTTGGGCATGAGTAGTGGGAGTATTTTTCCTGTTGTATTAGAAATAAACCAGTGCTCCTGATGGAAGGAAAAGGTCCCTGTGCTATGCGACATGCCTTCTGTGAGATGAGGCTCTGACCACTAATGACACTTGTGCTTTTCATTACAACAGAGGTGTTAACCACATCGTGCTGGCTGTGTTCCAGCCCAAGCCCTTGCAGCCTTCTGCTTCTGCAGCCTTCCTCCTCTTTGCCTTGGTTGGCTGTAGAATTTTTCACTTCCTGTCCTAAACTTTTGTGAGGTGTCATGGCTGTTAAACAGCTGCCATGTTGCAGGCCAGATGTCGCTGCACTTTAGTGTGCATGAAATGTTCCTCCTATAAAATATTAGATAGTTTAAAAATCTGTTTTGAAGGTTTGTAAAACACTTAGGATTCCTTCAGATAAGAGGGCCATTTGTATATTCTTAAATTGTGTGTGAAAAATGTGCCAAAGTATACAATGCAAAAGATGTAAATACTGTAGTCCCTCAGTCTCCTTGTTGTCAAGATCAGTGTCAGCTATTTTGAGGGGAACAAGTGGATATAATCCAATTCGACTTTCAAAAATCTGTAATAAGCTTTCTAATCAAAGATCTTTAAAAATGTAGTCATTGCCTTGATTTTGTAGGGGGAAGGGTCTCGTTTTGACTAAAGTGGTCATAGAAAATAAAAGGAAGAAATAATGCATACTTACATTATTTTAAAATTGTTTCCTTCCTTAAGATATAATTTACATAGAGTGAAGTAAAAGATCTTAAGTATTAACAGTTTGATTAGTTTTCACAAGTGCATACTCTTGGGTCCCTATCAGCACTCAGTACATTTTCATCAGCCTCAGAAAATTTCCTTTTGCCCCTCTCCAGTCAGTGTTTACCCTGTCCCATCCTTAAGCAACCACTGGTCTGATTTCTATCATAATAGATGGAGTTATACTATTCTAGAACTTCATAGAAATAGAATTATGCAGCGTGTACTTGTTTTGTGTTGGGCTGCTTTCACTTAGCATAACATTTTTGAGATTCACCCATGTTTTCCTTTGTATCAGTAATTTGTCCTTTTCTTTGTTACTGAGTACTATTCTCTTATATGAATATATCACAGTTTGTTTATTCATTTTCCTGTTGATGGATGTCTGGATTGTTTCCAGTTTTGGGCTATTATGAATAAAGTTTCTATAGGTTCTTATGCAGGGCTTTATTTAGACATAAATTTTTATTTTTCTCATATAAATACGTAGGAGTGGAATTGCTGAATCATACAGTAGAAAGATATATGTTTAATGTTTTAAGAAACTGCCAAACTATTTTCCAGTGCTGCTACTATTTTACACTCCCACCAACAAGGTGTCAGAATCTGGCAATGCCACATCCTCTCCAACATAAATTCTTTTTCATTTTACCGATTCTAGTGGACATGGAATGGTACTTCATTATTCTTAAGTTTTTATTTTCAAATTTGGCTTCACAGAAGTTTTAAAACTTCGTTAAGTTTGGATTCATAAGTTCCTATGAACGCTTCACCTAGCTTCCCTTAATGTTAACATCTTACATCATTTTGGTACATTGATTTAAACTAAGACATTAACATTGTTATAATACTGTTAACTAATCTACAGCTTTTATTTGCATTTCCTCAATTTTTCCACTAATGTCCCTTTTGGTTGTTATTCCAGGATCAAATCCAGGATACCACATCGCACACATTGCATTTAATCTCATTATGGTTTTCATTTGCACTCTTCTGGTGACTAATGATAATCATTTTTTCATGGGTTCATTGGCCATTTATAGATTTTCTTTTGTAAAGTGTCCAAGTATCTTGCCTGGTTTTTTTTTTTTTTTTTTTTTTGGTGCAGGGAGCATTAAGTTAGAGTTTTCATGATCATAAGGAGGACTCAGATTTAATATTTTTGAAATTAATCTGGAGAGAGGAACATACCATGATTTCTTCAGAAAGGCTGGTTGAACTAAATTTGTCTGGACTCTGAAATATAAATTTGAAGGAGGATATATCAGGAATGGATCTAATAATAATAATAACAATAACAGTAGTGATTACCAATACTTCTTGGGTGTTCAGGATGTAACGGAGCTTTTTCTTATTGCTTAATAAGCATTATTTCATTTTATTTTTATAACAGTCCTATGAGGTAGGATTAGTATTATCCACATTCAAAGGTAAGAAAACCAAGGCTTTAAGCAATTAAATAATTTGTTCAAGTTACAGCTGGAAAGTAGTGAATTCAGGGTTTGAGTTTAGGCAGTCTGACTGCAAAGCCTGTAGGCTTAATTTCTGTACCATTCTGATAGACAGAAAGAAAATTGGCAAACTTCAGTGTGTGTGGCTATGGGCATTGAACCCTAGAGCTATGGAACACTGTTTCCTGATGTCATTGTTGTGGCAAAAGTTACTGGAAAGGAGTCAGTGCCTTATGGCTTCAGAGAAATATTTGTGGAACTGATGAAACAGAAGAGGTGACTAAAACCTGGAATGATTAGGATTAGGGTTAGGGAGACAGTGGAGTTATCTGGGTGCAGCCTGCTTTGAACTGCTCCCAAGTAGTTTTATGTGGCTGGAGAAAAACAAACTAGTCTTAATTCATTTCATGAACTTCGATAACCTGAAATAGGCCTTGGTGATGCTAAGCAATCATACTGTTTTTCCTGTCCATTTACTCTCCTATTTCCTTACTTTCTCTCCTCAAAACTTAAAATGATTTCTCCCCCTTTATCTTTTACTTTCAGTGGTGTAAAAACATGAATTCTTTAAAACCTATGTCAGGCCATTTGACTCTTCTGCTCAAAACCTTTCATTGCTGTCCCATGCCTCTCAGATCAAAGACACAGTTCTTATAGTGGCCTACAAGGTCCTATGGTCTGTCATTTACCCTCCACCCCACCACAACTAGCTGCCTACTTTTTACTCTTTCTCCTCCTACTCTCCCCTTTGTTACCTTCACTGGCTTCCTTGCTCTTCTTGAAAATACAAAGTGTGCTCTTATGTAAGGGCTTTTGTATTAGCTATTCTGCTTGGAAATTTCCCTCAGATGCTTGTGTGGCTTGTCACTGACTTCCTTCAAGTCTCTGCTCAAATGACAGAGAGGCCTTTCCTGGCCACTTATAGAATGTTAATCCCCAGTCTGACCTCAGCACTCGATAGCCCCCTTACTCTGTTTTATTGCTCTCTGCATTATATGTTTGTTTATCTGTTTGGTGTTTGTCATTTCCCATTTGAATGTAAGGAGCTTTGTTTTGCTCCGAGTTACACTCTCAGAACCTACATGTTGTAGACACTTGCTAAATTTTGAATGTAGTAGACATTTGAGAAATGGCTAGCCATTTCAGAGATGAAGGCTAGAAAAGTCATTTCAAGTTAGGAAAATTGTTTAAGGAAATAAGGAGAGGTGGGAATGTGATCAATTTTAGAGATAGTGAATTGACTAGTTTGACTGGGGCATTGGGTTGAAGTTGAAAAATGGTAGGACAAAATTTGCAAAGTTATGTTGGAGTATATTGTGAAAGGTTCTGAAGAACAAGCTAAGGTGTTTTATTTGTATATGTAGATAATGTGAAGTGATTGCAGGTCTTAGAAGAATGGAGCGTCTTTCCTATTATCAAGATAGAATAGGTTAGGCACATCCTATGGAAGATTACAGCCTCTCTAGTGTCCCTTTGGCCAGAACTCCAGAAGCTTGCCGTATTTTGCAATATATGAACATATTTTAATTTTCTTTTTTTTTTTTAGCTGGAAGACACATTTGACATATTGTTTAAACTACTACCATGATGATGTAAATGCTTTCATGGCAATAACCATTGTTTAGCATATTATCTGGCATTTAGGAACCAGTAAATATTGGTTTTATGAACACTATATGTTGAGTGGGAACAATTCCCAAAGTATTTGAGTGACTTACCTTTCGATCATCGCAGAATGGTTCCCAAGTCTATACTTTGGACAACTGTTCTTTATAGTTCCTTTACAGCAAGTAATTCAAGAGATTAACTACATAATCCAAACTTTAGACTTAGTTTTTTTCCTCTTTAAATGATTAACTATCAAAATGTAACATTATTTGTTATATTAGAAGTAAATAACTCAATGAAATATACTTTGGATTAAAATGCAATGGAAAGAACGTGTGAATGACCCATGGACATGGGCAACAGAGGGGGGTTGACTGTGGGAGAGAGGGGTGAGCTGGGTGGAGAGGGCAAAAGGAGAAAACATTGGGACAACTGTAATAGAATAAACAATAAAAAATTAAGTATAAAAAATAAATTAACAAACAACAGGTGCTGGCAACAATGTGGAGAAAAGAGAAACCTAGTGCACTATTGGTGGGAATGCAGACTGGTACAGCCACTGTGGAAAACAGTATGGAATTTCCTCAAAAAATTAAAAATGGAACTGCCTTTTGACCCAGTGATTCCATTGCTGGGAATATATCCTAAGAACTCTGAGAAACTAATTCAAAAGAACTTATGCACCCCTATATTCATAGCAGCGCTATTTATAATAGTCAAGTGTTGGAAACAGCCTAAGTGCCATTCCTCTACTGATGGGCACATCAGTAGATGAATGGATTTAAAAAATGTGGTACATCTACACAATGGAATACTACATAGCAGAAAGAAGGAATTTCTACCTTTTGTGACGGCATGGTTGGAACAGGAGACTATTATACTAAGTGAAATAAGCCGTTCAGTGAAAGATAAATTCCATATAATCTCATGTATAAGAGTAATAATGAACAGAATAAACCATGGAACAGACTGACAGCTGCTAGAAGGGAGTAGGGTGAATGGTGGAAAGAAGGGGGAAGGGATTAATTAGTCAAAGAACATGTGTGAGTGACCCATGGACATGGACAATAGTGTGGGGATTGACTATGAGGGTGGGGATGGGCTGGGTGGTGGAGGGCAAAGGGGGAAATATTGGGACAACTATAATAGAATAAACAAGAATAATAAAAAAAATAATTGTGGCTCAGAAAAAAAAAGTACAATTGAATAGACTGTAAGTAGAACTATCCCTAGTTGATTGTTTAATTAGGATTATAATCTTATCTATGGTGTGTAATGAATTTTCTTTACCATAAAGAAAATTTACCATTTTCTTTACCGTATCTTGGCCTCTGCTTGGCTGGTTTCTGGCAACTCATACTAGAAAGCCACGTCTATTGTTAGGTGCTTAATAGTTCTTTTCTCCTGATTCTTAATTTTCTTTTATTCTTTCTTATCAAGAAAAAACTAAATTTATTTCCTTTGCTTTTAGATTATTTATTTTGTGACTTTACCCTAAAAACTGAGCAAGGAATTCATTTGTCTATATGAGAGTCTTGTTAGTGTTAGGGAATCTATTGAATTCATAGAGAAAATTTTCTCCATAGGGTGTCCTCTGCCCCAGCTGTTTTACTTGTTTTTATTGTTGTTTTGTCATTAACTTAAACATCTTATAACTTGGCAGCTTTATATCCATCTTTCTCCTCACTTTTTCAGATTCCTCCCAAGAAAACATTTTAAGAAAGCTTTAGATGACACTATGCAGACCCATGGGCATTAAAAAAAAAAAAAAAGATAGATGACCTATCTCTTTACCTGAATTTTTTATTCATTTATTTATTTTTAGAAAGCAAATGTGAGGGAAAAGGAGAGGGAGAGAAACATCAATGTGTGGTTGCCTCTCATGCACCCCCTACCGGGGACCTGGCCTGCAACCCAGGCATGTGCCCTGACTGGGAATTGAAGCAGTGACCCTTTGGTTTGCAGGTCAGCACTCAGTCCACTGAGTCACACCAGCCAGGGCTCTTTACCTGAATTTCTGATGGGGGCTAAGCATTTTCCTTTAAAAAATATTTTAAAACATATTGATCAAAATGAAACAAAACATAATTTTTGAGAAAAATTAAGGCAGTATTTTCTCACAGTGATGATTTGGAAGCCGTGATTCAAAATTAGTATGAGTGGTGATGGAAAAAGGAGACTTGACTTTGGATGGTGAACACACAATACAACATAGAGATGATGTATTACAGAATTGTACACCTGAAACATGTACTTTTATTAACTAATGCCACCCCAATAAAGTCAATAAAAAGAAAAAAAGAGCACTAAAAAAAGAAAAGAAAAAATTAAAATAAAATTAGTATCAAGTTAGTGACCAGTCAAGTAGACAATCTGAGGGAAGGAGGCCAGTAAGGAGGGTGTCATTTATCCAGGACTCAGGTATTAGTGTTAAGAAAGTATTAGAGAAAGAGGCAAGACTGTATGAATGCAAGGATAAGACTGACTTTTTTTTGAAGAGTAATAAGTGAGAAATAAAAATAGTTATAGACATAAGTCAAAATGGTTTTAGATATATTGGGGTGGGCGAGGGGAGAAGAGCACAAAGGTAGAAATTGCCACCAGGCAGGTGACCATATTAAACAAGAAATTAGAAGAGATATCAATAGAAGTTAGAAATAGAGGTTTGAACTTTCGATAGTCTAGTGTTCTTTTTTTTTTTAAGATTTTATTTATTTATTTGTAGAGAGAGGGGAAGGGAGAGAGAAAGGGAGGGAGGGAAAAACCAGTGTGTAAGAGATACGTCAGTTGGTTGCCTCTCCCACTCTCCCATCTGGGGCCCTGGCCTGCAGCCCAGGCATGTGCCCTGACTGGGAATTGAACTGGCCACCTTTCTGTTTGCAGTCTGATACTCAATCTGTTGAGCCAACCACCCAGAGTAGTAGTCTGGTGTTCTTTTATCTGAAGAATGTTTGGATATCCTGGTAGAGCCAGAGTGAGAGAGAACATGAGGAATGAACATTTTTTTGACATCGTTAGAAATTGGACCCTATGCTAATCTTTCATAAATGTTATTTCAACGTCTCTTACACTAACCCTGTGAAGGTATGAGCCTCATTTTCCAGATGAGGAAATTAAGGGACTTGCTAGCACATGGTAGAGCCAGGGTTAAACTGGTATTTTGTTTCCAATGTCCATGCTCTTCCCATTTATATCACACTGATTCATCTACCTATGAAGGGAACTCTTGGAATAGGGATTAAGAAGTACACAAGTAATTTGAGGATGGGAGGGCAGATAGAGAGCATGAAATAGCTGTGTAAGAAAGAAATCAGGGAATATTTTAGGCACCATGAAAATCTGATTGTATTTTATCCAAAACCAGGTCATATAAATGTGGAGTTTATTCTATTTGGATCTTTTTAAAATTGTCTGGTGACTATGTACTTGAGATTTTTCTCTCAGTATTTCATATGCTCAATATATTGGAATATTGCCACCAAGTAAACATTTCTCATTTTTGGCTAAAGATTCTATGACGGATAGCTACTGAAATTGTCAGAATTTGGGAAGATTCTAATTATAATATCCTGTCATAGTCCAAATTAGCAGCCAAACCACAGCAGAGATTGAGCCTCAGAGGGAAAATCATTTTGACTTGTCAGCCAGAATATATAGCTACTAGACAAAAATATTGTCTTAACCATTTTAAAATTAAATGTTGGGCTTGCAGTAATATTTAACATTAAATGTTGGGCTGTGCAATAATATTAGGTTTAGCCGTGTAGAATTGTCAGTATTCTACCATTTTTTTTAACAACAAGAGTAACAAAATAATAAGAGCAATAATTTATTGACATTACTAAATCTTTATGATGTGCTAAATGCTTACCATTATTATCTTATTTAATTTTCAAGGCAAACCGTGTGATAGATACTATTTCTTCCAGACACTATTTCCTCCTATTAGAGATGAGGCTAAGAAATGCTCAGTGGTGTCTACCGGCAGACAGGTTGGAAGGTAGCAGAGTTAACATTTGAAGTATCTCTTACTGTAAATGCCCAACCTTTCAGTATGATAGGTTGATTCCTTATGGAGGTCTATGAAAATAAAGACACTTGTAATAATGGTTATCTGTGGTATTCATCTCACATGCAGTGTTTTATTTACATTTAAATTAAGCCATGCAAAAATGATTATCTTGCCTCTCTAGCTGCAGGTACCTTCCTAATGTGACTTCAAGTTTACAATAACTTTATTCTGAGGCCAAGCCAATGTGGCTTTCCTTTTTTTCTTTGCCTTGCAAACTTCTCTGGGCATTTCTGCTTTTGTTGCTTGAATATCCTTTTGGGACATAGGGAGGATGTTTGAAAGAGCCCATCAATAAGAAATGATTTATTTCTCTTCTATTCATTGTTTCCTTATTAATGAACTACTGTAGTATTATATTTTATAAAGTTGCTAAAAACACTGCATTAGGGAATACTGATTCATTGCTTCTGGAGAAAATATAAGATCAGAGAGAGTCCTGTGAGCTTCTGATCACATCTTCATCGACCAGGCAATACATAGCCTTGTTTTATATGTGTTTCTTTTAAATATACTTTATTTAATACTGTATGTACTTCATATAAACAATTAATTGCATGCAGTATTTCTTTACAATAAAACACTACCTAAGAAGCATGTTAACATTTTCCTGACTCACAACGATGCTATCTTCTTTGCATTTTTTAAAAAATTGGTCATCTCATGAATTCAGAAATTAAGCTGCTTTTTCATCTTTACCATAACTTGCTATGGATGTTATTTCAACACTATTTAGAGTGGCCTCCTTTTTCTGGAGGAACTGTGTTATTGATTCATTAACATTGAAGTTAAGGCCAACAAGTGGGCAGTTTGAGGGAAAAGGGCCATTAGAACTGTGTATTCTCTGTAAGGCATATGAATCATTCTTGCACTTAGGATCACTACAGAGCACATCAGCACTGAGCTTGGTGGCCATTTTAAATAGCAAAATCACCAACAGAAAGCACCAAAATGTAAATAATGTAGTATGAAATAAGGAGGAAACAAGCACACTTGTTTACAGTTTGAAAGCTGAAACAAGAAGTCACCTATTTTGGAGACTTCCGGCAAGATGGCGGCATAGGTGGACACACCGTACCTCTGCACACAACCGAACGAGGAAAAAACAGCAATTTAATTAAACAAAAACAGCCAGATCTGACAGAATATCAAACTGAAAGGAAGTCCGAGAACCAAGGAGTTAAAGAAGACACTTACATCCAGTCTGGTAAGCGGGATGGAGCCAGGCGGAGAGAGAGCATGGGCCACTCCTCAGCGAGCTGGGTGGTGAGTGCACAGCAAGACTGCGGTTTGTGGAGTGGGACTGGCAACGCTGCAGCACTGGGTGTGCCTGACCAAAAGACGGCCAGCACCCAGCCCACCTGGAACCAGCGGGGTCGAGACTGGTGGACCAGGCAGGTCCTAATTCGCGTGCAGACAAACCAAGAGAAAAAGCAGGGCGCAACCCATCAAAGCGGGGAAATAAAACCTCAAACCACAGATTGAAAACACCTGTCGGAGTTGAGGTGGTGCGAGGAACTCCCAGCCTCACAGGAGAGTTCGTTGGGGAGACCCACGAGGGCTTGGAACTGTGCGAGCCTGTCCACCGACCCCGGAGCGACCCCGGAGCCAGTGCAGAGGGGCTCAACTTGCTTGTGGGAAGCAGTGTGGGTGCGGAGAGCAGAGCAGACGCCATTGTGATCTCAGATCCCGCCCCCACAGGTGCGTCACAACACAACGACGAGGGTTACCCCGTTCCCACAGACAGCATCACAAAATAGCGACGTGCTTGAACCCACCCTGGTGAACACCTAAGGCTCCGCCCCTTAAAGTAACAGGCGCACCGGGGGAAAAAATGGCCCAAATGAAAGAACAGATCAAAGCTCCAGAACTAACTGACCAAGAGATAGCCGACCTATCAGATGCACAGTTTGAAACACTGGTAATCAGGTTGGCCATAGAATTCGACGAAAAATTATCACAATTACTTGAACAAATGAGGCAATTACTTGAACAAATGAGGAGAGATCTGCAGGGAACCAATAGGGATAAGAAGGAAACCGGGACTCAAATCAATGGAGTGGACCAGCAGAAAGAAAAAAACATCTGACCAGAAAGAATGAAGAAACAAGAATTCAAAAAATGGAGGAGGGGCTCAGAAACCTCCAGGACATCTATAAACAGCCCAACATATGGATCATAGGGCTGCCAGAAGGAGAAGAGGAAGACCAAGAGATTGAAAACTTACTTGAACAAATAATGATGGAGAACTTCCCCAAGCTGGTGAAGGAAATAGACTTTCAGGAAGTCCAGGAAGCTCAGAGAGTCCCAAAGAAGCTGGACCCAAAGAGGAACACACCAAGACACATCATAATTACACTACCCAAGATTAAAGATAAGGAGAGAATCCTAGAAGCAGCAAGAGAAAAGGTGACAGTTACCTACAAAGGAATTCCCGTAAGACTGTCATCTGATTTCTCAAAAGAGACCTTGCAGGCAAGAAGGGGCTGGAGAGAAGTATTCCTAGTCATGAAAGGCAAGGACCTACATCCAAGAGTACTCTATCCAGCAAAGCTATCATTTAGAATGGAAGGGCAGATAAAGTGCTTCTCAGATAAGGTCAAGTTCAAGAAGTTCATCATCACCCAGCCTTTATTGTATGAAATGTTAAAGGGATTTATATAAGGTATGGAGGAATATCAACAGGGGAGTGGTAGGGGGAGAAGGGGGG